>CACRXP010001568.1:0-29240 GCA_902702965.1 Spirometra erinaceieuropaei | reverse complement strand
AAAATTATATCGTTCCCACCACAGCTGTGATCCCGAATAACCAAAAAATCGACTTAAATCCCATTCGTCAACGACCCATAAAAGTAGTTTCACCAACATCGGCCAAATGTGTCTCTCAGAGCTCCAGCAGCGGTCTGGGAAGTGAACACAGTTGTGCAGACTCAGCTGTTCGCACCCATATTGTCAACGACGTTGCTGCAGAGCCAGCAGATCTCAACACACCAACAGTTCGTTGCTACTGCAAACCACATGCCGGACGGGCATTTCGATGCAAAGCTCGTGGACGCTACGGTCACGCTCCTTGTCTCACCGAGCACTCTGATGCCTACATGCAGTTTGTTAAAGGATCTCCTCAGACAGAAGTTCATAGAACACTACCCTACCTGGCGGATCCCGATCTCCCCAACGATGACATCTCCACTGGACCTTCTCCTGTCATCGAGGGCATAGAACAGAGGTGTTTTGCTGGAGGTGGCGGCCACGCAAGCAGTGGTTACGAAAGCATTCTGCGAGACAGTGAGGTATCTTCCCATTCCGAGTCAGCAAGTGAGAGCTCAATGGGGCGTCTACCAGCTACTGTAGGAGCCTGTCAGTGCGGAGCCTTGGTGCTGTCACCGCTACAACAGCAACTGTCTCCTTTGGAAAGTAAGAACAGAGATGACGCAGCCTGTCAGACCTCGCCCTTCCCCTTGGAATATGCGGGCTGGGGTAAAATAGGAACGCCTGAAGTCAAAAACGTCCAGTCAGCATTGGAGGGCTCCTTGACGTTAACAGAGTCCTTCAGCGAGGCAACTGCATCCGTCATTATGGACAGTTCGACCATATCAAAAAGTAAGTACTCACCTCTTGTCGTAAAACAAGTTGCAGTTTTTTGACGATACTGCAAGACAGAGCGATTTCTCTAGCCTCTAAAAAATAGAAGTCATCGTATTTGAGCAGTTCCCAAAGGTAGCATCTACATAAAAGCAAACCGGTTTTAATTGCGCCTTCATTACTTCTACATAAACGAGGAACCTAGTGTTTCGTTCGATTTTAAATTAGATCATGTATTGGGGTCCGGTCGACTTGGAGTTTCTTTTCGAAAATCCTGAGGTTTCTCTCGTTTTAAGTTTAAGGCGGATTCCGAGATTAAAAATTTACAAATAATGTCCGATTTCTCGGCGCTAGCCTAAGTAACCTTTTCATTAACGATTGCTTGGCTTACGCATTTGAAAAGACAAAAACAGTTTGAGATGGGAAAGAGAGTGCCCAAGCATTGATCAAGAATTAACTCATACTTAGCACTCAAAATCGTGTTTCTTTCTTTGTGAACGACAAATACGTCCTGAATCAGCATTTGTTTAGGAATTCACGATAATTTGAACAGCATTCTCAAATAGTTTCTCAATGCTTGGAAGTGTAAAGATGAAATATAGCGGCCAGATAGAGAGGTCCCTTGTAGGATTGTAGTAGAGGCTACCAAAGTGAAAGCGCATACACAGAGTTAGGCTGCAATTTCGAACGTCCTCCTGTGAGAAAACCAATTTTCAAAGGATCTCTCAAAGTGGATAAGTTGAATGTGGTGCGCCTTCGCATTTACAGAATGCTTTCCAAATAGTGTTTTCAACAGAACAATCAACTAATAAATGGCTTAAAAGATTCTTAATGAACGTTTAAATAAAAAGTCCTCTGACTGATCATGCTGAATGCAAGAATCGCCCGTTTCCTTTGAGACCTTGGCACCAGCAAATTGTAGTACCGAAGCTTTCTACTGGTGAGCCTCCCCGACGTGTTACTTGGAATCTGTTCATGACGAACCATATCAGTCGCACGCTGAACACCTTTAAACGGTATTTCTTGCAGCATGAGCGAAAGCTCCTTATATGATTCCTGATGACACAGTTCAGGAGTTTGGAAAATCCTTTCTAATCCAGTTCAAAGGTGATGACAGGCATCGGATTTGTTCCCACAAGCTGGCTAGCATATGTTCGTGCCTCTTCTGTTGCTCATGCTGAGACGTCCCAACGATTGTATGAATAATCACAGTATTGTCTTTTCCTCTTCCCAGACTGCCAATAGAATCCCCTCAATTTTCCCCGGACAATTAATGAGCAGTCATAATCTTCGTCCTGAAACACAAATAGAAGCTTTACAAGGCAATTGTCATTCATCTTCATGAATGTAACAGTCACGTTTTCGTCTGCACAGGTAGATTATGTGACTGAGTCGTAGATAAAACTCAAAGAAACTCAAGGCAACTTGCGGTCACGAAAAGAAAAATCTAACTAACGCCAACGCCTGCATTTACGATTTCGTTGGACGTAGTGAAAGATGTTATTCTGACTGTCCAAAAGTTGAATGGCTGGTTAAATTCATCGCAGTATGTGTTTACTGAGTGGTGGAGGCAATATTCCTTTACAGAGAGGCCTTGCTGGCATGCTATGGTATATTTTGACCGCTCGGAGAATAAACATATCTGATAGAAAGTAATTTACCCTGCAGTAAGCGTTGACAAAAGGTCTTTCATGTCTTATTAGAAACACCCAACGACAGATTTCTGTGAACGATGCTGTGGTCACTTTAACGCACTGATTTCTTTGTGGCCGAGTAAACATACAAAATAGCATTAAAATAGTACACCGACTTGAAGCATAACAACCAACATCTGGTTCGAAAACAGCAACCGCACGCGACCTGTCCGAAATAAGAACTTTATTCTTTTGAACTTAGTTTGCCCGCCGAAAAGCAATTATCATTAAGGTTTTAACTATATGTTTAGTAAAGGAAGTACGTAGAAGTTGGCGAGATACCTTAGCGTTCCTTAGCTAATTTCGAAACCGTGTTCTTTCACCGAAATGAAGAAAACAAAAGTCATAAGAGTCAACTATTAGATAATCAGACATTTTGGTACAATAGAACAATCAAGCCTCTTCATTATTCAGCAGGAATTTTAGACGGCAATACGGAGCACCAAGTTGAGCTGTGATGTTTGTCATGTGGAAGTAAATCTATGTCCTTCAAGGCAGTGCCTACTAAATGCCTTGAATTATTTCAAAATCAAAGCAGCAATATCTAAAATAAACACGAAGATATGAGACTCAACACCACTAAGGCAAGTTTAAAATCCAAAACTGTTTTTCAATTTTGTTGAATGTTTTCAATGTCAACAAAAGTGAAAGCGGTAAAACCATTTTGAAACAATGGATTAAAATTTCACATTGCGGATTCCGAGGAGCAATTGTGTTGAGGAAAAGAGCCGAACATCTAAGCACTTTGTGGTAGCACAAATTCTGATCGTCCGTACTGTCAGTAATCAAAAGGAGACACCATTTTACCATTTAATCATAATAATAAATAAATACAGTGCCCATTTGGAGACAGTGTCAAAAAGCATTGCGTTGTCGTATTTTTATTCCGGTGAATACCTTAAAGTTTCTTCATCAACCTAACGCAGCAGCCACCGAGAGGTTTTTTCATTCCTTTCTCTGCCACCTACAAATACATATCGCCAGTCGTTTACTTTGGGCACAATTACTCCACGCAGTTAGTGACCCTATGCTCTTACCTGGGAAGATGCTACCAGTTGTTCAAAAAATTCACCAGCGTTTTAGCAGTCGTGCTTTACTGCCAAACGCCTGCATTCCATCTAACAATATTTCGACCACTTTTTCACCACCTGACTGCTCCTCGTTCCGACAATTTTTCTAAAGATGAGATTTCCTCTTACTAAAGAATTACGTGCGAGGGATAGAGAACAATAAACCAATCTAGACATTTCAGCGGAACAGGGGCGATACAGGTCAGCAAACATCATCCTACTGACGAAAGGCCGGTCAAAAGCTCTACCGACGAACACGCGCTTTTAAAAATGTCATAAGCAGTCTTCCACAGTGTTTCTTTACTCCGCGCACATACTTTGCCCTTATTAAAGTTTTTACTGACGCGAAGGTATCCACGAATTCTTTCAGAATGTATCTGTTTCTTGCTAGAACACAGATAAATCTAATAAAATATTAAAATTAATGAATGCTAGAGAATTGCTCAGATATTCTAGGACCTGGTAGGATAAGGTAAAACATTTTAATGCTGGCATCGTTTAAGGCCACAAGTCAGATTTTGAACCCGCTACTCAGTAAAGCAAACAAGCCAATAAAAAGGCAGCCTATTAATAAGGACGGTGACTGTATCTAGTAAAACAAATTCTTCATTTAAAACTAGCCTCCTCAATACAACTTAGCGACAGCAGCATGTTTTAAAATCGTTTTGGCTGATTTGTGGCCTAAAATGGAGATGACAAGAGTTGGATACACAGAAGCCATCCACAGGAATATGTGCAAAATTAAATATGCGCATTTAATGAGTTTTTTACAGATAAAACGCAAACGAAGTGTCACTTACACTTGTTTCGAATGCACATTGAACCTTTGCTCCAAAGAAGCACTGGACTTAGAATTTTTCCGTTCCAAATAAGGCATGGTTTTACTTGATCATTCAGTTCGTTCCATTCGAAAGTGCACTTATCCTCTGTAGCAAATACGGACAAAGCAATGGGCCATGCACACGTAGTTATAATACTTTCACCTCTTAACTGTAACAATATATTAAACATGGTCAAAAGGCAGTTGCAGTGCACCGTAGAGAGCTCAGCTCATGGTTGGCAACTGTCGGTTTTCGAAACAACTTAAGCTACTGTGTACTATCTACGCATCATTCATGTTAAGAAGCGATAGGAAGTTACTGGGAGTAGTCATGAAAGTATTGCTGCCAATAGTTTTCGCCATAAATAACTGTTTTGAATTTTTGTCATGTTTTAAATAATCACTCATTGGCTGATGGACTATAAACGACATTGATGTCCGTTTATTGCATTATATTTTCTTGTAACTGGATGTTCAAACGGTCTTTCAAGTAGACATTCTAGGAGATATGGAGCTCACACTACATCCAAGCAAAAAGATTTAAAAGAAATGGAGTACGCTTCTCACCAACAAACGAACTGACAAGGATGCTGGCGACTTTCAAAATTAACAAAAATATTACAGTGTCATAGCATCTAAAATCATTATATGTTAGCGGTTAACCGCGGTTGTCTCGACAGTTAGATGACAAACAATTTATTGTCGTTTTATTTCAGTTAAAAAACGAATTTTCGCAAACGATGCGATTGTGAGTTTGGCAGATTGGTCGTACTAGCTACTCAGTAAGGTCCAGCTATGGAAATAAAGGCTGTGAATATTGAATACGTAAAAAATTTGTTTAGAGGAAGAGAGAGGAGCAGACGGTCGGATGTTTTTATGTAGCCCCTCCTGAAGTAAACAAACCCCAGCTGCCTGTAATACGGGAGCGGTGTTAATAGGGGTTTATACAGGTGGGGCCGGGAACGCACCGGCGACGAGGTCAAGCGATTGTATGAAAAAATAGCTATTGGGAATGCGCGGCTGTACTTTGAATGGTTGAGAAAGAGTTGCGCTAACCCCTAACCCTAACCCATACCCCTAACTATGACCCCTAGCTCCAACCCTCTACCGTGACCCATAACCCCTGACCTTAACATCTAACTCTACCCCATAATCCTAATCCCTAACCTTAACCCCTAGCCCCAACCCGAACAGTACTGTGTCCATCAGGTGGAGCTACGAAACCACATCTTTACAAATAGACTTTATTTTGAGGGCATTATTCCAGCATTTTCAGCAGAAGCACTTTGCATTCATATGGTCGAAACATAAATCAATGGTTAATGAGGGAATTAGTGGGTTTGCGTAAACACTGTACAACTGTGATGGGAACCGTTTGAGTCTCATTTCCTTTATGTCGGTCTCCTTAAACGTTAGATATCGTGCCATAGATGGTAGTAATGGACCCTGGTATGCCTATTTGTGACAAAACCTATGCTGAAAGTCACAGCGCGTGATGCGAAAAGACTTTGCTGCCATTAACTGAGAATAAAGGGCATGGACAACCTTACTCAGAATCCGATTAGCAAGTAGCTCTACCGCCTTGGAATGTCGATTAATTAAGGTATCAGCTAAAAGACCTAAAAAGCACCGGCAGCAGAACAGAGCACACGGACGTTATGTTTTACAATGATTATATCTTTTTGTGCAGGGCAAGATAAATGTCCAGAGAACAAAAACAGTGAGAAGGAGAATGCAAACATCCATCGGTCTTCAAAGTAGGGGTTGAGATGTGTGATAAGGACGCAAACGAAAAATTAATAAATAATTTTACGAATTTTAATGAAAAGAGTTTTAGCACAAAGGGAGAATGAGAGGGTTAAAAACGGAGTAAAATCAAAGTTCCGGAAAGATGATATTCCGTTGGGAAAAATGTCGGAGGGTTCAGGAATGGCAGAGGATCTCAGTCGAAAAACGCACCGGACAGGTTTCCGATCGTTAAGCAAGAGACTGTTTTCCAAGAACTATGCAGAGACACGATCTAAGTCATTCTTCAGAAACTGGAAACGAGTCTGATTTTTAATAGGGTGGTCAACAACCACATCATTAGCATACTTAACATACAAGCAGTCGTTGAGTAATCTCACATCATCAGTGTGAAGTAGGACGTGAGGGAATAAGATAAAACCTTACAAACCTCTGCAGTGATTAGGAGAAACAGTCCATTTTTGCTCGCCAAACAGGGCAAATAAGGTGCGAAAAACTAAGTAATCTCTAACTCAAGAAGTAATCCAGCCGGAAGAGTCGCATTCAGATGTCCTGCTGAGGAGGAAATGACGCGGTGCTATCTTAAAAGCAGAGGACCAGTCGAGAAGTAAACATTCGCGGCAACCCATGTCTAGCTGCCTTAGAACAGATTGAACCACAAGAGCAATGGGATCCAAAGCACTACGCATGAAGTTATATGCAAATTGAAAAGGGTCAGGGAAATCGGCGGAGAATAAAAGGATGGCATTTAAGACAACCCCTTTAGCGATTTTCATAAGTGCGGTGAAGTATGCAAGTAGATGGGCGGATTTAAGGCCAAAATTAGCAAACTTCTAAGGGACTTTAGTGAATATTGCTGTACGCCAAGCGTCGGACCTTTTCACACGATGAAGGGCACCCTGAAAAGTCTTAAAATAAGTGTCGTCTGATAAGAACGGGATTAGAGGAGAAATAGTGAGGTACCATTCGGCCCGGCAGCTGTTCATCCAAGGACCTTACGAGGATATTTCTTCGCCGTAGCCACAGATACAGTACAGAAGGCTTACGCTTAAAGGGAACCGTCGTTAGAGAGGAGAATGGAGTCCTTGCCAGTAAAAATGTAATTTTCGTTTTATGAGTCTAAATTGACGTCGACGTGTGCTCATATGCTCCGCTGGCCAGTCAGACGCTTATAATCCTTCCACATGTCAGCAGAGGGCAGGGAAAAAGAAGGGATGGAAGAGGAGGAAAAACTAAATGAAAGCAGTTCGTTCAGTCGGACAAACACCCACTTTATTACGATGTTAACATCCTTAAGACTGTCATAAAAACTTGAGGTATGGGAAAGAAATTCCGTCAGGTCTTACCGCAGCAGTTTCAGGTTAGCAACAGATATCAAAATGACATTTCAAGTGTTATAAGCTAGGACGAACCCGATTCGACATCCGTTAGTGTAGGCAAACTGAGATACTAGCAGCCATTGAACTCCGAAGCAAACAACTGCTTCGTGGAGATATATCGTGGACCGCGATTTTTTCCATGGTTGGCTAACAGTGCACACTTATAAATGGAGTAGATGTTAGGAAGGTCCAATAACACGGAGTGATCTGAACCAGACAGCTGAGCTCTATGTTGCCATAAAAAGCCTATGGTAAATAGTTAACATTTGATCAATGAAGGCATCGGCATAAGTAGGGGAGGAAACAAGGCCTTAAAAGCCCAAAAATATTGTGGGACGTAGGTTCGCACGGTTGAATAAGCTGTCAAAAAAACAGAAAAATAAGTTTTGACGAAGAAAGTCGAAATACCGGGCTAAGACATCTTCGCAGTTAGAGGGCGGAATATAAATAGTGTGGAATTTAGCATCCTTCAAGTTATCTAACAACCGGGGTCAGATTTTGACAGTGATTACGTCTACCTAATCACCGCAGCCGGAAAACAAGGGTTTACAGTTTTCACACCAGTTCTGATCGACGAAAATAGTCCCTCCCTACCCTTGCGGCATAATGAGGGTTCCCCATTCTTTCGAACGCAGGAGTAAGTAGTTGCGAATCGAGATCACTACTCAGTTATGTTTCTTGAAAGCAAATCATTTCAGTTCTTCGGTGTTTCTTTGTTAACAGAAGTAATTCTATATCATGACTTTTGTCAAAGGGAAGTCTGGAACTGACAGCAAGTTCCCTTGTTGACGCTTGAGTACCGGTTGACAACCGCAACGCTGTTTATTCCGGTGTATGGGCATTTGTTTATGAAAGCACGATTTCACGGGAAACTCATAAATGCAGCAAATACGGCCGCAGGACGCAACATCTGGTATCATGAACAGTCGATGGTGAATTCGGTGCAGAATTTACGCAACATTATAGCTTCCTCAAAAGCCTGCGAGCGAGCTGTCCAGATGACCTCATTATCGTAATTCAGACAGATAAAGGGCAGAAAGTGGTCTTTATATAATAAATTAGGAAGGCCACGTAATGTGCAAGTACGCAAATTTCCACAGAGAGCACAAATAATGACAGCCCAAATTCGAACACCACGCGCAAATTCAGTGCTTGTGTGTTTACAGCCAACGGAGCGGCACACCTGCTGGTTGGAAATGGTTACCTTATTTTATACTTTCCGGACACGTTGAATGCTCTCTATGACAGCAGGAAGGATGGAAGCCTGGCAACGACGATGTCCACCATGTCCCACAGCAACGTGTGCGCAGGACGGTGACTTGCACATGAAGTAGTTTAGGATGATAGTAGGCTTGCACAACATCTGTCGTACAATCTCCTCTTCCGCCCACCGGGGCCTGGGGACAAGACTAAGTCAGGATGACCGGAGATGAAATCGGACGCGGTAGCTGACAATGCCAACCAGCCGGTCTAAACGTGCCACACACACGGCTTATCTATGCACGATGGACCGGGTTTCCACGGAAAGAGGAAGTGGTCGGTTCGTATCCCGTCTGAGTTGGAATGCCAAGGAGGCCATTTTAGGAAGAAGCAATTGCAGCCTGTCTTTCCCTCTAAAGAGGACCGAGTTCTCCAGTCATTTGCCAGCCTTTTAAGCCACAGCTTTTAGCACATAGTGATAGTTTAAAAGCGCGCCAAATTGTTTGTCGTGAAAAAAATGCACCGAAATGCCGTGACGACCTCCCTTTCCCCTCCATCATCCTCCGGTCCATTGTCCTAACCGGTCAGTCATCGGACGTGCAGACGGAGCGCAAATGATCGACACGGCTCAATAGCCCGTCTACACATGCTAAACAGGACTTGGTCCCGGCACAACACACCAGGTTTGCACACAGGGGGATGGGCGTCTCGGGTCTCACACGCGTAAAACTGCCATAGATGCCACATGAAGGAGCCATTGGGGCTGACTCTCAGTCCACCAGTCAGCCATTCCACGCACACGTCTGCGAGGTTTGACTTTCACCCTCAGCTGGCTACCTTCGAAGTCACGAATGTTAGCCCATCGTGTTAAGTTAAAGAACATCACTTTGAGGCGGTAACTTCTGCGCATGGGATCTATACAGTGTTGACATTTTTTTGCAAGCGAACGATTTAAGTATCTTAAAATAATTCTCGATGATAATATGTGTTCCTTTTAGTGGGAGATACTAAGTGGATACGATTGCCTGCGCATTTTGTGGTCTATAACCTTGAGAGGAAATGCCCGGGGAGACAAAATAAATATACTCCACACGAGTTCTAACTACTTAGGTACGCCTGCAGGCCCAGATACTTTTCATAAATTTTTAGGGGGCAAACATGCTGATTTTTATTTTCACATTTTATCAGGAAATAGGAAGATAAAGAGGATTCAACGAAAATCAGTCACGGCGAAAATTATTCACCTTAGATAGTGGTTTGGTTTTCAAGTTGCTTGTTTGCATGGAGGATTGCACTGTGGATATGGGCTACCGTGTTATTTCAATAAAATGATTATGCACAGAGAGTATGATCTTCTTAAGTAAAAGTTATACTACCAATTCGTCTTTACTAGAGTATTTAACAAAGCACTCGAGGGCTATCTGATTTTAAAATCGTCTTACGTAATTTCCTAAGGTAACATCAAAGCAAGCCCATGAGGTGATTGGCAAAAATTGCGGTCCTTGTATGAACTATGTGATTCTGTAATCTAATAACTGCCACCTTTAAATGTGGTCTTCGAATCACCCCGTTGAGGGGACGCTCACTGGCAGCAGTATAGTTTTCCATTCTGCAAATTCTACTCTACGGAGTTGCTTGTTTTTCCTTCCCAACAACACTACTGTACTATGCAACCCAGCAGATGATCTTGCAATGAGCCGATAGGCCGGCGTTCTCCCCGTTATGTATGATCAGGTTAGACAATTCCAAACATTTTCTCCACCATGCGGGACTGTAGTCTCATCTTATTCGTGTAACCATAAGATAGGGCTTAAAGGCAGTACCGGAAAATGACCCTCTGCCCATTTCACCTTAGTTCCTCGTGCTCAGTAAACTAGTCATATGATGTCTATACTTTTAGCAAATACCCTGTAATTTGGCTTATTTCCACATTCCCAGATTCTGCTCATCACCCACTCTCGCCTTCCACTTCCAAAAGAAGTATTTCTGTGCCAGCACAATCTGAGCATACCTCGGAGGAATCAACGAGTAGTCTGCCCAGCGTGCGTCGTGTATCACCACTCCTAAACAGGGTACAGTCTAGTATGGCTTGTGTACAGCTCTCTGACAGTCAAGCACTGCAAGATTCCACCGCTGAAGTTTCGTGTGAAACAACAAACGAGGTACCACTCTTTTGTCTTTCACTGTTTTGTTTCCTATCCTGTGCTTCATAAATTATAAGTACGAAATCTAAGGCAGTCAATGATTTGAGATCAATTTCAACCACACACACTCGGTTCATCGCGTCCAATGTCAGAAGTCGACGAGCTGTGCGAGCCGCTTATTGTGCGCACATGACAAACTATTGTGATTTGGGTGTTTGCCTGTACGTCCGATTGGCCAAGCGGCAAATGCGCTGGGCCAACACAGCGGCTACGTGAGGGTCCGGCAGGCGTTATTGAGATGCGCAGCCATAACAAATGCCGACATTGGGGGTGTGTCGGTGTGTGCAAATGCAGGTCCACGCCGCGTCAGTTGGGATCCGAGGCACCCCTCTCCCTTTTTTTCCTCGCTGTGTGAATTCCAGATCAGTGAAAGTTGTGGACAAGTGGGTGTGGTGGCGCACCTAGATGCTGGTTTTCATCGCGCCTGCCAACTGCGCTCTCTTCCACCTCCGGTCTTCTTGACTCTGTCATGACAGGGGGGCCAAGTGGGGGGAATGAGGGACTGCGGTATATGCCGCAGTGTCGCCACAAATAATTTCACGCGTAAACTACCGTCTCTGCTCTCGATCTGCTGTGAAGCACTCTGTGGGCATCCTCGGAATCGACGGCCGAAATGTCGTGTGTCAGAATGAAGCCTCCGTTTTGGGAGCGCACGAGTAGCAATATGTTGTTTACGAGAGTGTGACCTGGCCATACCAGCAGGAGGGGATAATTAGGCGAAAGTTGGGCATATGATTGGTTGGTCCCCAAGCGCCTGGATCAGCAAACCATGGTCCTCGTAGCCTGGTGCGCGACCGCAGTTCTCTGAAATCCGGTCCCCTGCCGATAGGTAAGCTTGCGCTCCCGCCGTCCTCCTCCTTCTGACCCCTCGTTGTGTTGTTGGTCAAAATCCTGGTCAAGTTTTTTTTGTGGGCCAGGGGATGTGGTGGTGCGTCCGGGTAGGGGTCCGGCCGTGTAGGCCACCTGCGCCCTCGCGCCCCTCCGGGCTTCTTGACTTTATCTTGTCACCGAAGTGAATTACATTGAAAATCCTGCTTGGGCAGTCAACTTACTGTATCACATTTGGTGGATTCCAGACGTTGTAGTAGGTTGAGCGGGTAACTTGACCCAAATGTGATTAAACTCTCGTCGTCTGGAGAGGCCTCGTAGTTCAGGTGGTTAGAGCGATGGCCATACTACTGCCTTCCCCTTACCGCGTGGGTTCGAATCCACCGAGGAGCCGAGTTTTTCACAGTTGGGTCAATATGACTTATTCAAAATCTGTTAAACATCTCTAGATTGAGTGACTGGCACCAACTCCGCCGATCTCGTCCTTCTATAGGTTTAATATGCATCTTGCAGCCACTGTGCACCCCACTGTTAATCAGGCATTAAAGATGAAAATCGTTCCTCGGTTTTGCGAGATGTGCATTAACTCAGCCACAACAGGTTTTTCGAGTAGCCACTGAGAACTCTGAACACCGCGCAGATGATAGCTCTGTGTTGAAGCACGCCAAGTTTTCTTTTAGTTTTATTTCAACCGTTAACAGTGGCATCCCGAGGTTAAAAACACCCAACAGCTACTTCGAACGTACTAGTGCCCCAAGCATATGAGTATCCTCTGGTAAATCGTCTTTGTTTGCCTGGGTTAACTGGCTTGTATTTTTCTTCTGAAGTTCCTGAATGCATATGTGCCGGAAAGAACTTGCAGGTTTTCAATCCATTTATTGTGACTAAGGATACGAATTATGCGTAGAGTGGTCGTGCGGGTCATCACTCAAATGAAGCCAAACAGTTGTAATAAATCAGCGACCCTACTAACGTTAGCGTTTTGCATGCAGGCTGAAGTCGTTCGACTATCATTCCGCAGCAATTAGTCGAAATATTCAGAAAAGGGAGATTGCAGTGGGATGCATTTAGATCAGTCAGCTATATTTCTGAAATTATAGGCTTTGTAAGATTCGTGAATGCTCTTCGTGGTTGCTCGGGCACTGTGGAAGTGCCGTACACACACTCTTCTTTCCGCATCGAAACGCCGATAATTTCGATGATATGATGAATAGTGTTTACGGTGGAAAGTGAGAAGGACTATTCCTTTAGCTTATACTTAAATTACTTTTGTAAAGGCGTTCTTTTGGAAGTACCCTTTATCTTCCAGTTTCAAAACGTTATCTGTCTGTCTGTGACTCTCACCTAGTGGGTTTCACATGACTGGTGCGCGAGGCTCTGTCAGAGGATTTTTGTGGGTCTGTATAGGTTTGTTGCTGCAGAATTGATTGTCTTGGCTAAGTATCTAGCCGGTTAGCCGAGACCGACCTCACTCCAGTCCGTGAGGTCCTGGTCTACGGGAGGGACGTGAAGGAGCATAACAAGGAGGTGAAGTGGACAAAAGGCTAACCGACGTCCCTCACCCTCGCACAGAACTTCCCTAATCCAGGGGCGTATAAAACAGGCGATGACTTGGCCTGGGCTTGGATTCCTGTGTTCTGATGCATTGGCAGCATCTCTCTGCCCATCTCTCATAAGTATCTTGCTTACAAATCTGAAACCCACTTAATTGCGCAGTAAACGTTTGAGAATGGGGACACGATACAATCAAAAATATGCGAAGACTTTTTATTCATTTTCGAATTATTTGCCTTCTACTATGGTATCAGGAACGTCCATCGTTCTTCTACCTCATAAATATTCGTTATTCTCTTCATTGTCATTACTTGTCTCAAAAACAAATTAGGGATATTGAGGAGGTTCTCCGACATATTTTCCTTTTTCATAATTATATGACTTAGTGAACCATCATAGCCGTTATCATGCTCTGAATGCTGCTTTCGAACGCGCGTACTGCCTATACAGAGGGTTGGATGGCAAAAGGTGTCAATGGTCTCATAAATCTTGTGGTATGGGCGCCTGTAGGCCACGTCTTGAGTGGCTGTCATGGCTTGTTGCAAGGGACCAATTTTCAAATGCATGGGCTAGTAATGTATCCTGCGAACATTGGTCTATGGCATTCGTCTAGATAAATGGTTTACAATAGGCCCCCATCTTGCGCTCAAGAATTATAAGAGAAGTTGTTCACTGTTGAAGGATCCTCATATATAAACGGATTTTGTCATTTCGTTTGGTACAGAAGGTTCTACTCCTTCATAGTCCTAATGCAAACCACCACTGGGCAGCAGAGCATATTCAGAAATCTGCCGTTTTACTAGTAATCCTCATGTCATTCTTTAAAAAGCTTATGTTACTTTCTCGGATAACGCCGACGTTTTCAGCTGAAAACAGGAGTTAGGACTGCAACATTTAGTTCCCGAAAACCAATACTATCTTACACCGTTCGTTAAGTATTATACTTAAAATATGTGCATTAGCACGTTCGGGATTTTAGGACAGTTATTATAGTATAGCGTTTTTGGAAAGAGGCTTAACTACTTGGGCAAATAACTTTTTTACCGCAACCAGATGGGGCTGTCGTTTTGAGTTCATATATTAGAATTGATTTCTTGCGCCATCCATTTATAATTGAAAGCAAATAGGACTGCCAGACCGCTGGCACAAAGACTGCACTTACATTACCCCATCAAACCTTCACTGAGCAATCAAACTATAGATTTTCTACTAAAATAAATACATTTCGATGGATGAATACCCATTTTTGAACTTGAACTTTGAAGCTGTAGCGAGTGTATGAAAGGAAGAGGGAAATTATGATATATCTAATTTAACAGTTTACTGCAAAAGGTCACTCATTGACTCCCTCTTTTTCAGTAAAAAGTATAAAATTTGCGAAGATGTACAGTGAGTGACATATCTCATGAAATGTTGGCTGAAATTCTAAAATGCGTTTTCAATTAGGAAGGATGACTTGGTCGCGGTTGTGATACTGATTATTTTAAGGCATACTCTAATAACATTTCGGACTCGGCAGGATGTCGGCCGTTAAATGCACTTCTTTTCAATCTCCTGTAGAAAGCGTACTCGGTCAAAAATGACTATTTATGTAGCATGCATTTTTCCGTTGATTTTCGATGGTCTTTGAAATTAAAATATATTTTATAAAAACCACAAACACAAAAAGGCTTTCTTTTTGTCAATCAATAGAGAGTCACGTCTTCTTTATATTTTATACTTAAGGAAAAGGCCTAATTAGGTTTTAAAAATGTTTCTAATTATGAGACCTTTTAATATCGCGAGATGTCCATTCACAGAGCATCGTACCTGGCCGTTTACCACTGCTCCTCGTGAAATGTACAACATGGTCCGCATTCATTGCAAAATTTTATGGACCCTGTATGATAGCTCTTTAATGACATAGAAAAATATGGGATTTTCTTTACGCGGAACGCATGCACCTTGTAGAGTTTAATCACTAAGCGCTTATGCAACGAATGATCAGGCTCCAAATTTTTCGGCAATTAGAAAAATTTTTTAAAACCTAATTATACTCCTTCCTTAAGTACAAAATATACATAAGACGTGATTTTCTATTGATTGACAAGAAGAAAGCATATTTGTGTTTGTGGTTTCTAAGAAATATATTTGAATTTCAAAGACCATCGAAAATCAATGGGAAAAATGCATGCTACTTAAGTAGTCATTTTTTACCGAGTACGCTTCCTATAGGAGATTGAAAAGAAGTGCATTTAACAGCCGACATCCTGCCGAGTCCGAAATGTTATTAGAGTTTGCCTTAAGATAATCAGTATCAAAACCGCGACCAAGTAATCCTTCCTAATCGAAAACGCATTTCAGAATTTCAGCCAACATTTCATGAGATAGGTCACGCACTGTATTATTATTATGTCATTTTGCTGAAATAAAGATATCCATGTTAGTTTTTTCGTGGAAAAGACAACGCATAGGTGGGGATTGCTTCTCTTATTGTATGTTGCCTGCCTTTGAGGGAGACCCAGATTTGTTCCTCTAAACTACTCCTCTCGTGAAGAGATCAAAGAAAAGGATGAAGAAAAGTGCCTTCGAATGACCTTTTAGTTAGTATTTGGACTCCCACCCAAAATGTAAATGAAGTATGCAGTATCCCAATACATGCCTGTTAGCAAAAATTCCCATGAACCTTGACATGCAAAATTGTCTTTTTTTCAGATCAAATATTTTACATGTTTTGGTTAGACTCCGAGCAGCTGATTAGTATAAATTTGAGAAAGAAACGATTGTCTAGTAATTTCACACCCTTAAGAACCCATATTGTGAATTTTATGTTAAAAATGACCAAAAGGATCATATAATGGCCGAAACGTTTTGTCAAAGCGTTTTCGGTTTTTTAGCAATTGAATGTTTGCATTCTGAAGTTGTACGATCAAAGGAATTACAAGGACAAATAGAAAAGTATAAATATACTGAAAACCGATATTCCTTAGCTAAATTATTTGACGTAAATATATCTATTTCTTTAGAAGAATTAAACACTTTTTAATGTTACCTATATTTCAATCTATCCAGAGCACTTACGTGTATGACAACATATCCCTCTTAACGGGAATTTTTCCGTCTACGCAATTTTTTCCAGTTTACGTTGATATCCAAATGAATAAAATGGACTCTGCTCCTGACACCCTGTGCTTCGTTACCCGTTGTAGTCGTATATAGGCGTGAATTGTACAGCCCAGTTTTAGTATTATGGGAAAGATATGGAATAGCCTCCAAGTTTTCACAAAGTCAATTTCGTCTTTTAATAACTCAATGTCTTCGCATTTTTAAAATAGACTTGAAGGCTACCTGACGTGTGTATAAGTGCCAGCCCGGTAAATATTGATGACTGGGTTATTTTAACTAATTATTACCTAGAAAGTTTCTTCAAAATACAAACTAAGCTATTTTGCTTATTGTACCCTCAAATGACTTTTAATTGGTGCATATTTATTTGTCATCAAAGTCTCATATCAGTTTCCGGACTTTCAATATTTTGATGGTTCACAAAACTTTTGAGATTTTTGTCGACAGTTGCATGCTAAAAAAGAAATGCAATGCTTCAGAAGATGTTAGTTAACGAAAGCAACCAGGCGGCTGGAGCTGCACATTCTCATTATTTTACATCTTAGCGATGCGAATGTAGCCGGGCATGCAAACGGTCGGTATAACTGCGGGGTACTTACTAACACTTGCTCATGGATACAATTTTGATAAGGCGATGCATGCAGCCAAAAGTAATGTAGCAGATTTTTAAAGCTTTTTGTGAAAGCGAAAGGTTTTTATGACAAATAGCCAGTCTCTGGCTAAATGTTTTTGCAATAATAGCTACCGTAGTGGACTGTTGATTAAGTACCACTTTATCGCATACTAAGGTTGTTTCCATTTTCGATGCTTAGGGCACGATTTTCGTCTAAAATGCCACTGGACTGCAGAAGTAGTGAAAGTCCACATTGTCTTATTAACATTGATGACCCTTGTATTCAAACTTATTATTTCCTAAGTAGTTGAACGAACAGCCTATAAGTGTCCAAACTCATGAAACATTCACTAGAATGTTTAAATGTGCTCGTATTAAAATAATGGTCCCGGTGGTACCGTAAGGTTGAGTAACATGCAACAATATCCCAGAGCATTCCATGCATACCAAGATTCCTACAAGCAAAAATCTGAATAAGACGTTATTTTCACAGGGGACTACAAGAAAGAATATTTTATGCGCACTTTCGACAAAATACATCTGACTTTATAGAGACATCGAAAACCAATAAGAAGAATTATCTAAGCAATCGCAGCTAATGAATGCAACTTTTGTAGCTGGCCGAAAAGATACGTGGTCAGTAGCCCGCATCCTAGACTATGGGAAATATCCTGGGTTTATGCTGTATGCCACTGGGCATTTATCCTTCACCTAGGCAGTTCTCTTTGACTGAGAATATCTGTTTTATTTCAGTTACGATTTTATGAGTTTTGTCCCCTACCATATCTGCAATAATTCCTTGCTTACTATGAGTCTCGAATTCTCTCAGCAACTGATGTTTCCCTCTGAAATTACCGGCTCCTCCAATTGAGAAATTTAGGATGGGAGGCAAATTATGTTTTTTCCTTAAAATTACTTCGAAACCATCTTAGTGTCAAACCAGTCGCTTTTAGTCATAAGTCAATCAAACGGTAGGCCAAACCCAACGACGTTTAAATAAAACCGAGCAAAGCGTAGGTGTGGGCAGCCACTTGTTAAAATGCATGGCCTAGTCGCCCAGTCAGACTGGACGCTAGCTTGGGTTGCGCATACACGAACATAAGCTGGCTGTGCGACTGGGCGACGCATTATCACAACTGGCTGCCCACACCTACGACACAGGTCATGAGTTTAACTTCGCAGCCAACAAAAATAGTCAACCACGCCGGAAACAAAACAGGCCGAGAATTGATTGAAGCTTGAGACTTGGATGAGACCTCAGTCGGTCGATGTATCAATCTGGTGCCGGAGTACAGAGGCCTGCGCAGTCACTTCCAGTCTTGCGCCATCAGTCGATGACTGGCTTACACGCCCGATAACTGTCTCCTGTTCTCTTGCTGCTGCTGTCTCTGACGTTGGACTTCTGCACGAGTTCGAAAGCTCAGAGCAATAAATAAAATGTTCCGGTTCTCAAACATCCTTCTTTTTTACTTATACATAACCTGGAACTCGAACTTTTGCCTTTAATCTAGTTCATCTTATGCAAATGTCAGAAATTAGTGGATTGTCATGCAGAACCTAGGTGGCTACTTGCGCCCGTGCCCTGATGTCCTAGAAAATACCCAAAAGCCTGCATATAATTTGCATCGTACAGTATTTAGAGTGACTCACGAACTGTTACAAAACTGGCAGAAAACGCCTATTTTAGCACACCGTTTTTGATATTTAGGTAACAATCATTCTATAAGGCCTATTGTTTTTACCTAAAACCGGAAATGTGGAGAACGTGTACCGTAAACGTCGCTTTGATAAGACTAATTATAGCAATGCTTTAAAAGGCAGCATGCATTGAAGGTAAAACGCATTGAAAAATAACAATAAATATCAGCTGAGGCGGTCCTGTAACGGTTGGAATCACCGATCTCCCGACATCACAGAGCGAAATTCTGGGCTCGGTGTGTGGATGATACCTTCGACGGGATTTAGTTCTATAATTCAAAGAACATCTCAAATCTGTCCTCCGACGTACAAATCATGATGGAGGAGAGAGAGAATAACCGGCTATCCTTCTTTGTTGTCCTCGTCAGCCGCAAAGATTGTGGTGGTGTAAAGGCTAAAGTGTTCGGAACAGTGACAAAAGCGACGCAAGTACTGAGCTTCAGCAGCAACCATTTAATCAGTCACAAACCTAATTTCATAAAGGCGCTATACCGGCGTGTCGAGACGCATTGCAGTGACGAAGGACAAGTTGCTGAACTACAGCATATTCGATGCGTGCCTAGAACGTACGGGTACCCGCTCCGCTTCGTCAGGCGCTGCATGCATAAACGTAAAGAGGGGCAAACTTCAACGAACCCAGAATTTGGGCAAGCGCTGCCGTACATTAATAAAGTCTCGGAAGCTGTCAGCCGCCTTTCCACATTACTCTGAATTGAAGTTGCACTCAGACCGGAGGTAACCATCAGACGCCTAATCGTAAGGCCGAAAGATCCACTGCCAGGGCAGGAAACGTCTGTTGTAGTTTGTTGGATCTGATGCAGTTTCGGACAAAGCAACTATGTCGGAGAAAGTTCGAAATGACTCCGAAAACGGAAGGCCGAGCATGCAGCAACAGCGAGGAGGAAAGACATTAACTCCTAGATCGCAGCTCATTTGACGGGACCCGGCTACATCTTCGGGTTTAACGAGGCCGAAATCTTTGCAAGAGGTGGCAACTGCGTACGTCGTGAGCTACTCGCGTTGTGGTTTCCCGGCCCGCATTCAACTAACATGCGCATCGACCTTCTGCCTCCATATTCTGTGCTGTGATTTTGCCTGAGCAGAGTAATTAGCCATGAGAGTAGGGCGTGAGCATAATCACTAACCCCGCAGGGAGGGTGTGGATGACCAGCGGTCACGATGACAGCGGGACAAATGGCCGAGTAATGGCAACACCGAAAAACGATAGCGATGGTGAAATAACGGCCATTAACGACTCGGATAGGGGTCGTTAAGCAGTCGCTGACTACGACCCCACCGCTCAATATAGTGAGCGACTGGCTGCCTGGTGATCGTACCCTATAAATACTGCGCACCTTTTTCCACCTATCACCCTTTCTGTGCTGCCATCTTTAATGATGGGTTCGAGTGGGAGTCTGAAAAGTTAAGCCAATACACTTCATGTTTCAACGATCGCATCTTCTCCTTCTTCATAAATAGCAGGTCCGTTATGTTTTTAACGCCGCCGGACATTTAACCAGTGTTTTCTGTGACATCACCCCACCTTTCCCTGAGTTTTACAATCGTGTTCTTGAAAACAAGGTACACATTGAGCTAATATAACTATGACTTGAGGGTTAGACGCATTGATTATCTGGAGACTGGACACAGAAAGCCCAGTATTTGTGTAAATCATTTACAAAAACTTCTTTCTGATCCATTTGTTAAAAACTCAGTGGGATTGGAGCCAACAACAGCAAGGTCAAGGCCTGGGTGCGGCCAATGTTTTAGCTAATTGAGCCCCGAGGCAACGGCAGTAGTTATGAGTTTGATGCCTTCTGAGGCCTCGTTGAACAGCCACGTTTTTCACAAGTGGTTTGAAAGGAATTATTAAAAGTCTCCCAAAACCACCTGTTAAGTGGAATTATTGATCGTCTGGTGGACTCTAGATTAATTACATAGAACAACCTGCTTGGGCAGTCAGCGTACGTTACCACAAATGATGCATTTCATATGTTGCAGTAAGCTGGTCGGGTGATTTAACCTGAATGGGACTGAACTCAAAACTCCCGGTGGGGCCTCGTAGTTCAGCTGATTTAAACGTTTGCTGTCATGGGCTCGAATCTCCTCGGGACCGTCGACTCATTCACAGCTGGATCAAAATAAATTATTCAAAATCTGCCAAAACATTTATTTGTAAAAACTAATCAACCCCAAGTCTTCATAAACTGATGCCTCCGTAATCCCCTGTAGATGTCCGAGAGGAAAAGTTCGCAAGAGTTAAAGCACGTCCTACCGTTAGTTGGAAAAATGACTTGGGCGCTCAAACACGGTGTGCTGTTAGTACGGTATCACTTTACCCTAAAGTATACTATAAGCTTCTTGTCGGCAGTCAATGAATATTATGCAGTTATCCGCCGTGGCTGATGGACTTCGGCTCAAATATTCATACAGAAAATTCTCGGTCTGGGCCTATAGACCTTGACTAAACTGGTCTACTCCAAGTTCTTAGTTATTTTTGAGGAAATTAAACGGCGATAGAATTAACATCGTTTATATAGTGAAGTTACTATGCGCAGGACAGGCCTCCGAACATAGGACCTGGAACGCAAGGATGGTAATTCCTGGTTTGTTCGGTTTCTGCACCCAAGTATACGTCTTCGCCAATCAGAGAAGAGTTGAAGCTTGAATCCTCTTTGCATTGTGTTCAGAACTATACTCACACGTCGCGGGATTTCCGTGGAAACAAGATCACATCTTGGCTGATGATACCTGACGGTGCGGAACCTTATATTTTCGCTTGTAGCTATCGCCTAGATCCCTCGCAGCTCGGTAAATCTCACCCTCACGTGGCATCCAATATTTGCCATCGATGCTGGCTGTGGGCCCGCTCACAGAGCTTAGTAACCAACTGATACCGGATTCGAATATCAGGCATTTCATGCTCTGCGTCTACATACGACAGGCTGACGACTCCCTGTGAACCATGAGTAGACATTGCTGGCTTTTTATATTTATTTAATAAACCTCCTCAATTAGTCAACGCATAATTGTGAGCAACCACCTGGGAAGACTAAACACGAAGTTCGGATGAGGCCCAAAAATATCATTCAATTTAATGTTTTCATTTTAACCTGATCTACGCATATATAAACTTCCTTTGTCTGCATAACTTCATAGCTAAAAATTGAAGGTAAAAATTTTTGGCATAAAAATTATGCGCTTCGTAAAGTCGGGTTCTGAATTTTTAATGAAAAGGTCGGCAAAGCTCATTTGAGGCATTATTTTCCAGCTCTCTGTGCTTGCATGCTTCGTTACTTACTCAGCACCGTAATTTGCTAGGCAACGTCTTTATTATAGCATGTTTTTTCCTTTCATTTATTTACAGCTACTTAGTAGCGTATATTTTATGTAGACTGCCAGCTATTCGCCCAAGTCAAAAGTTATCCGAGATGCGTGTTTTTATATTTCATCATTAATTTCAAATCCTGAGATTATTATGCAAGAACATGTATTTCACCGTGCTCTTGACGTAGGCGATTATCTAAAGCCTGTATGAGTGGTTCTCCGGTCGCGTGCGACTGAATGAAGCTATTCGCCCAAGTCAAAAGTTATCCGAGATGCGTGTTTTTATATTTCATCATTAATTTCAAATCCTGAGATTATTATGCAAGAACATGTATTTCACCGTGCTCTTGACGTAGGCGATTATCTAAAGCCTGTATGAGTGGTTCTCCGGTCGCGTGCGACTGAATGAAGCCTTCGTGCAGTTCGGCCTCCAAACCATCAGGCCTCCATTAGGACTTCTAAATACCTAGGGCTTCTCATCTTATATTTTTGGAAGAAACTGCTCACTAACCCAAGGAATGCATCAACTACTGGACAGGGTACTTCCGCTATGTCCGCTTTCCGAAGTCAGTTATTCTAAGAGTTCTCATGAGACTTTGGCAAAACCAGGGTGATTCTATGACTAGTGGCTCAATACCGTGTCTTCAAATGGGCTCAAGTTTTTTTACCAAGACGGTAATCTATCCTTTTGGAAGGAATTTCGGCCAACCAATAACTTTGCATAGTCCTCCTGGGAAAAAGTTTGCTTGCTTCGCATAGCAATGGGAAAAAACTGACAGTAAAACTTCGCCTATTTTGCCATCGGAGGCAATCTACCCGTGACTGTTAGCCGACGCTGCGATCTGCTCGGGCAGACAAGCATTGATCGACGGGATGGCCTTTCTACAAATTGGCAGCCTAACTGCGCAGCATGAGTGCAGTAGACATTTAAATAAAAGCCTGAAAGCTGGAGATTTCCTGAGATCCGAAGAGTTTATGGCGTGCCTGGAGCGTGGATGATGTCGTTGGGTGCAAATAAGGGCAGTGTAGCTAAAATGAGTCGAAATAAAATTCCTAGCATCTCCACGTCTCATGCACTGAAATGCGTACATTACAACTTTTTAACTCACTTTGTTTTCTAGGTAAAATGAGACTTAGGATGGCATTTGAGCCTGCATTCAGTAGGCATGAAACATTCTGCTGCCTTTCTGTGGATTTTGAAGATAACCAAAAATATTGGCTCTAATTAAAAACACATGAAAGCAGTTATTAATATTGTATATAAACAAGATACGGCAAGATGCATGATTAATGTAGGCTAAAAGTGAAGAGGAGTCATTGAAAACATGTGGGTGCCTAACAATCTTCTGAATCACTTAATGAGGTTCTTTGTTGAACTAAAGTCAACTGTAAGCAAACATAATCTGACAATGCTCCAGTTACCTTGACAATCTTTTCTGACTGCCTCAATGAAGAAGGTGTCCTTGGAAAGTGCGGTCATCTCATGCGCCACCCATCTACCTTCAGCACTCTCTCATGAGTACTCTTTGCTCAATTCTTTAATGCTTTGTTTAAAACCTCTCGCAAAGTTTGCTCTGATCAGAAAGCTTTCGCAGATCATTTCGAAAAACCCGCGATCGTGCGTTAGGAGAACTTTTTGAGTTATATTAACTTCACCAAGTGAAAAAGCGAATAATTTTGCGCCCTGAATTTCAGACAATCGAGTTCATCTGGGTCTTATTACAAATATAACTTTTGCATGGTCACACAGACCGTTTTGCCCCATTGAGGAGAAGTAAGCCCGATCGCTGGAACACTTTTAATAGGCCGTTTTGGTTTAACCTAGTTCTACGCGAAAACCGCCTCGGCCTGAATACGTTAACCATGCATTTTTTAATATAAGTTGCCCCATCATCCAATAGGTCTGAAAAGTATGGCAACACAGTTTGAATATTGACATTCGACACACCTTCCTCAGAAATGTTTATTTTTTGTTTTATTAAGTTTGCTCAAAGCCAAGGTTTTTCGAATTATTCATACGAACTGCTGGATATATGGAAGCTCATATGAGTGGAAATTGTTAACTGTTATATGCAGCGATCGGAATCACTGGCTCAAGATCACCACGAAAATATCAGTGCGTTGAGAGTCGCAGGGACTATTATCGAGTGAGAGCGAGGAATCGGTGAATGTGTACGAAATTCTACTTATGTGGTAATAGAAGGTCCAGGGTTTGGTGGGTTGCTTTCACGGTCGCGTAGTTTGCCACGTATCCAGGGTCCCTTGAAATTGAAGTGCGCAAACTTTTTGTAATTTTCTTTCGCCCTCTTCTTTCTATTTTAGGATAACGTAAATGAGGCGAGGAAAATGAAAATTCTCTCATTGCTTTCTCGCCAAGAGGCCCTAAAGGCGGAACTGACCGTAGCAAAAAGCCGGTTGCTAGCTGATCCCGGATCTTGGGGTTTTGATCGTGAGTTTGTCTATATTTAGACGGTTTCGGCCATACTCCTATTCATGTAGCTTGCAATAAAAGACTGGCGAGTCACACAATACTTTTTATCATTAGATGAGAATATGAAACCCTACCTTTGAGTGTCATTGACTTTTGAAAACAAAAGACATGCACTAAAGATTACCGTGCGGTTAAGTGCAGGAGCTGGGAAGCGCAGTAGACAAATTCGAAATTGTTATATGCTTCTGCCTCTTACTGACAATTTTGCATCGCTATGCCAGCTTACCCTAGGTTATCTGACCTGAGCTATATGACAGGGTGAATTAGGTGATCCTCTTCCCGTAGTACAGCGACATTGACAGACCTGGTTTGCCTGCAACTTACTAACTAGAACATTTAACTATAATTTTTCTTAAATAATCCACTTGAGCATAAGCTTGAATTCAAATCTGTCCTTAACATGGCAAAGACTGGCAAAAAGGAGCCTCCACGGTCTCCCAGTAGTTAATAGCACATTCTTCCAAATTAGTTGGTGAGTAAAATTATAAGATTGTCCGCGGATTTCTGGTAGAAGTGGCTCTTACCCATTCCCGAAATAAAGACTAATGCTTTTTTGTGTGAAACAGCAGGAAATGTCAACGCTGATAGTGCCTGCATTGCCAGACACCCTTTGAATGCACCCTCAGCTATGCGATCTCACGCCTGACTTCCTTTGTTAAATTTTAGTAAACGTAACTGAGAGAATGGACCTCGACGATGAATGCTTCCTGGAAGCCCTTGAAAATGAAACTGAGTTGCTGCAGCAGCGTGTGAATGCTTGCAACTTTCATGTCAAATACATGTCCTATTTTCATCCCCCTTCTTTAGGCTCCGATCCGTGACAAGAGACCCAGTCATCCGACTTATATTACATAATTACTGACGGGAAAGTGTGCCGGTCCGAAAATGGCTACTTTGCAAATTGCTGATGGACTGGGCCTTTGGCAAATTAACATTATCGTGTTCTCCATATTTATTTACTTTTTTCAAGACTCGATGACACACTCAGGCCGTGTATGCTGTAAATAATCTCCATGTGAAGAGGATTGCAAAACTTGACGTTTATTTTACTTGTTTTTTAATTTCAGATGTGTGCAGTTCGTAATTCAGTTTTGATAGTTTCCATTTCCCTTGCTAAAACTGTTTGAACCAGAACACGCCTACGGTGCAGAATTCTTTGTGACAACTAGTCACTAGTAAATACAATGTTAAGTACCTTTTTTGCCATTTAACTTCTTCTCGGATTTCATCTTCTTAACGGTTTTGAAGTTTGGGCCGATCGCAAAGTTGTTTTGGATTTTAGAAAATGTTGTGAAGGCTCCAACTTTTATAGCGCTGGCTACACTCCATATATTGTTAATATTTTCGTAGGAACTGAGGAAACCAAAATGCATGTCTATGATTTTCCTTCGAAAGTAGAGTTGGATTTCAGTAGCGAACGCCGGGCGGACTACAATACAGATACCCATTTAATTCACTTTCCAGCCGCCATCGCATCATCCATAATTCACTCTGTGAGAGGTCGTCTATGATCTTGCTGGTTGCAAAAGGGACAATGGACGCATGAAGTAAGATGTATCCTCTCCATTCTGTCGAGTAGATACTAAGTTTTCTTAAACAAACAGTTGATAGAACAATGCCACATTGAAATAATTGTCTTCTTTGTCGGTGATGTTTAAAGCGATTAGCCCATCCTCCCCTTTTCCTTTTTCTTCGCTTTCCTTACTGCATCTGAGAGGAATTTGCAGAGTCGTTTGTCTCTTCAAAAAGCTAATGCAGACGAACTTTTGTCCGGAGGACGAGATCCGCCAATGTCCATCCATTAACGCTTATTCCGCCGAATTCCAGTCAAGGTCTCATATATGCGTGTTAGGCATCCAAGTCAGCATTGGCCCACCGCTGCTTTTGCTGCAAATAGCAAAGTCCTCAACACTGATCAGTCCGCTAATCTATAGGTTGAGCAACCAGTCGACAAGACCGCCAGCGGACTCAGTGTTACGGTCATTGTTGTGGTCATTTGGCTTGTTGAGGATTAACCGGTAAGATGTGGACACACTACTTCTGGGGTTGGGGTTAAAGGTTAGGGTTGGGGTTAGTGGTTTTGGTTAGGGGTTAGGGTTTAGGATTAGGGGTTATACTTGGGGGTTAGAGTTAGAGTCAGGTGTTAGCACAACTATTTCTCTCCCATTCAAATTACAACCACGCATTCCCAATAGCTTTTCTTTTGCATACAACTGCTTGACCTCGTCACCTGTGCGTTCCCCGGCCCCACCTCTAAAAAGCCCTATCACCACCGGTCCTGTATTAAAGGTGACTGGGCTTTGCTTATTCCAGGTGGGGCTACATAAACACATATGACCAATTAACCACTTGTGGGTCGAAGCTGCGTCACCACCGCGAACTAACAGCAAGGCAATGTGGGTTGGTATCTTTGGATATTCCTAAATCTTAATTGGAATCTAAGTGTTGGGTCAGGGGCTTCGGGCGCCATAGTGTATGTCGTTTAAGAGAACATCTTTTGGAGTCATGGTAAGTTTACTATGAGATAGGGTGCAATACCGGAGTTCCTATGCTAACATAAAGTTAGGATCACAACACTCATTAGAGTTTCCATAAGTCAAGAAAGCGAATGATTGTCTAGGAACGTAGCCCTTCGAAAGTGCAGAGCATAGATGTGGGGATAGTTGTAAACTTGCCAAGTCTGGAAATTACCCACTGAAAAGATATCCTTGTTATGAAATTCCAGTCCGTACGAACGGAGATCTGTGAAACGGAACTCTGTAAATGTTCCCTTCGTGTTCGGTCGAGGAAAAGTAATGACACGAAAGACGCCAGTTATAAGGTTGTTCTTGCGAACTGAAAGCGTTAGCTTCGACTGCAAGCTGCCCTCTATTGGCCATCCCTTTTTCACATCTTCAAGACATTAAACCTGTGCCAAAAGTACGAGTTCAAAAAGATAAACTTTATTCGTAGGCCGCGACAAGCATGACTGCCTTAATTTCGCTATTGTGAGTGAAGTTTTATGTACAACGATGCGGGTATATCGAAAAACGTTTACCGTCTATAAGGAAAACTTGAGGCATAATTGAGGACAGATAGAATTGAGAGCAAAATTGCATTTTTAATTGCGAATATACGAATTGAATCTGGGAAGGTTGGAGCATGAGAATAAATTTAAACAATTTGTAGGAAGGAATATTTGGACATTTAGAAAAGACAAAGGTATGGTTTATGGCCGGAGTTACTTACTTCGGGAAGCCTTTGTGTTGAGCAAAAGACCTGAACATCAAAGAACTTTGTGGTGTAACACATTTTGATCCTCTATACCGTTACCAATTTAAAAAGGACACTATGCTTGCCATTTAAGGATAGGCGTAAATGAATCTCATCTTCCTTTGCAGACGTTGTCAAAAAGGTATTGAATTGTCGTATTTTTACTCCGATGACTATCTTAAAGCATCATGACCAGTCTCACGCAACTGCCACAGCGAGGTCTTTTTATTTAGTTCTCTGGCACTTACAAACAAAGATCGTCAGTTATTTCCTTTTAGTACAGTTGCTTCCCGGAGGAAGTAACTGTGGTCATAAGCCATATCCTTGCCTTTGGTAATTCCCGTTTATTTTATTACTTCAGTCGAAAATATAGATCTCCCTTGAGGCGAGGTGCCGAACGTATTGATTGACTTCGGTAATTTTTATATGTGCGGGCCAATTCATGGTTTGTTTTCTAAGGTGTGCTTTTAGCCAACAAATATTGAAACTGCAGTAAATAACCGCAGATGTAACTTCGCATATTTGTGTGCGTTGAAATGTCGGGAACCAGCAGTACGAAAGACTCACAAATGGCCTGTCGTTCAACGCGCCTATTTACTCAAGTAAAGCTCATCTCAATATATTTTCCGTAAGGTTAGAGGGACTCTAAAACAAATAATCGCAAGTCTGCCAGTTTTTAATTTTATCATGTTGTGAAGTTCAAAGGAGAGTTAAGAGCCCTGCCTGTCAGACATTAAAGCAGGGCGTGCCACCAGTTCAACCATGGTGTACACAGTTATGCGACTATAGTATCCGCACAACGGCCAAGAGACTAAGAAACAGAAAACAACGTTGTATGTCCGCGGGCTGGCAGAAGGACCCAGGCAAATGTTGCGTTCATAATTCTGACGCAGATGGGTGAACTTTTCGATTGCACGTCAGGCAAAGATGTGCACTGGGCGTGAGGGGTGGTCTGGGGTGTACAAAGCGGCCCTTTTCCCTGAAACTGCCGCATCTGCAACGCGTCAAGTATTCTCCGTGTCCCCACTCAAACGACAAAGCAATTCTGACGCAGATCATCCCAACTGATTTGGGTGTATCCGAGTGGCGGTTAACAAATAGGCCATCAGAGTCTTCATGTTTGCAATTAGTAAGCCAAGTGCATTTTCGGACTACCATTACATGAAAAATAGCATGCTGCATGACTCGAAAAACATAAAATCCAGGTCTGCGAGGGCTACTGAATGGTTAAGCACCGAAGAGAGCAAAGTTTTCCTCTTTCCTGAAAAATAGCCAATACAGAAGCCGATCTGCAGTTGCAGCTTAGTTGATTTCCATGAAGTTGGTTGGAATTATCGGCTTCATCTCTCCTCATCAGATTTAACTCCTCTTTATTTTTTTGCGCTCAAGTGCCCGGCAGTGCCCAAGAGGGCGAGGAAAGTGAAGTTGGCCCTTCAAAGCCCTATC
>CACRXP010001566.1:30455-52254 GCA_902702965.1 Spirometra erinaceieuropaei | reverse complement strand
CTCGTGTACGCAAAGGCCGTCAGCGCAAACATCCCTCATAAAGATGGAAAATTCCAGAACGTATGGCATAAACCCAGGTCGCGCGTGTTCGGCACAGACATCCCGATAAAGTCCTAATGTAAGTAGCATTGTCTCGCTGCTTGGGAGCAAAGTACAGCCTAAGAAGCTAGCTCTACCTTCAAACAACTCGGTACATGTTTGACTTCATCTGAAACCACAAATGTTTCAAACAAGGGCTCAATCCAAATGGAGGAGGGGATCCTACAGCCTACCGGCTCTGGACTCAGTGGTAATACAAATGAGGTGACGTGGAAATTAGTATACTGTTAGAAAAAATATCAGCAAATAGGCATCAAAAGGGCCGATGAGTGAAGGAATCTCTCACAAAACAGGACTTTGAAAAAGAAGTACGTAGATTGGAGCAAAAGTAGACAACGTCTGACGAACAGTTCTGATAATCACAGCCAACGACACATGAAAGTGACTCACTCAGAAGGATTTGTTGGCACTTTTTCGATTACGCGTCTAAACAGTCGGGGGCTGGGTGTATGGGCAGTAGATAAACAGCAGCCGTAGATTAGAACAGAATTTAAAACAAGCCAGCACCGACAAACCTTCCCATGTGGCGAACCTATTAGTAAGCAGTGCTTTTTCAAAAACCTACGCACGTACATCTGAATCACGGCGGACGACGAACTTTTGTGCGAGGAAAAGTGAACCTACGTCGGAATCTGCAGTGCGTTCACTCGGTAGCCACATAAGATATGACAACGGCTGACTGTTAGGATTAGATTAAGTGGAATTACTTCAAGCTCCCGGGCTCATGCAGTTTTTAGGCTAGCAGCATATCGACCTGTAAGTAATATCCGTCTGGAGCGCATAATCAAAGCAGTAGCAAGAAAAGCAGACAAAATGTGAGAAATGGGTCAAACGGCTAATTTTTGCATCCTACGAATTGCGAATTTTCTTCGTTCCTATACATAAGTGCAGCGATGCACTGCAAAAACTGTAGGATAAGCAGATTTTCAGGATGCATGGCATAACTTTTTAAAATGGACAGATTACTCATCTGTGAAAAATTAGTTACAAATGCTTCCTACAGAATAGGGTGCTTGCTTCAACTGGTACATCCCAACACCTATCTGTGCGGATCGAATCCGGAAACGTTTTTTGTTCTTTAGAAGGTCTTCACTGCCCGAACGAGTTAAGCCATGTCTAGTAAAAGTAGGCAAGCAAAATATGCTTCTCGGTCTATTTTTACCGCAATTTTTACCGTCAGAAAATTACTCACTAGAAGAAATGCTGAATCTCGCTGTTTATTACAATGAGAATTTCTAACGCAATCGCAGGAGTATTTCTGTAGCCTGCCAGTCACTAGATTTGCAAATGCTTCTGACGGAGTATGTCGTCTGCAACGCCAACCTCGCTCTCCGCGCCGGAAGGAATTTTTTTGGATGACACGTGACGTTACGCGAATCGAATCCACGGGAAATGCATGGCATCTGGCTTGGAGACCGTACCAAAGCCGCAAGATTTGTTTCAAAACATGCAGGAATTAGTGCTATTTTGATATTGAAATATACTCTTGGTTTAGGTTTATCCCTTGAAAATCTGTAGTTTACCATAACTTGGCGAAGGAATGACTTAATTTAGAATTCACACTGTGGAGCTCTACTTAAGTGGTGATTTTTCGGGCGTCATTTTCGCTCGTGATAGCAAAGATGTTCATTCAAGAACTGGCATTCTAACGTGTAGCAATCGATCTTGGATTATGCTTCCGGTTTATGAGTTCTGTGGATTCACTTAAGTAAATTTTTTTAATTTAAAAGACGTATGGAAACGTTTTGGACAATGCACTGGCTTTGGAGGCAATACGTGTTCGATCCTGTTGCCAAAGTACCCAGATCCTGGTTCGAGTAAGGGGAGCAGAGCAGCACAGACTTAGTTTTGATCTTCCAGACAGGCTTTGAAGTTTAGATGTGACATTTTGCATGGACTATGTTTATGATGTTACGAAAAGGATTAATGTGCGAACATGTCCGTTAGTTGGTTTACTTAAATAAAACAATCATTGCATTTACGCAATTCACTCAAGTCGACAAACGGGGAAGTCTCTGAATATCATTTGGAGACGATGGTCTTCAGACCTCGGGCTGTCCTTCGTTTACATGGCACCGTGACCTGTACAAAGTGACTAAAGAGGACCTTTTCGAAGTTTAGCATTTTTTGACAGTCACCTCTAAATAAAGCAGAAAAGTTGACCGGCATAATCGCATACGCCGGGTTACTGAAGAGTCACACATGGCAGAACAATCCACAAAGTCCACCAGGGATAAATGTGGTATACGCTAAATTCTAAGGATCGGTGAGTGCACTTTCGTTCGAAGGCTCACGAGAGTTCCACGGCTAAAATGTTTCCAGATGTTTGCCAACTCACTGACATGCTCAAGTTATGTTACTTAACGATCACTTCTCCCCCAAATTGATAGGCTATGACGAAAGGTTTTGCCATTGCTTAAAGGTCAATCAACCCATAAAGCTCCTGTTGGAGTCGATCAAAGTACAAATTTCATCAATTGATAAAATGCTAAAGCCGATGATGGGGAAGGAGGTACTGTCAGAAGGTATTGTCAAATCCACAAGACAAACTGGGCTGACTATTGCGAGGAAAGGCAGTCACTGATGTTTACTGGAATGACGTCCCACTGTGGCCGATAGTGTTGGCAATCGGCGCACTCAACTACGAAGATTTAAAGTGACTAGTCCACGAATTCTACGCGTTTGCAAATAACTGCGAAAATCAAGTTGAGGAATCTAAAGAGTTTCTAAGAGAACACTGAGCGATCACAATTGCGGCGAATGGGATAATAGTACCCTACGAAGTCATCTCTCTGTTCACGTCTATACTACTAGATGTGAAACAGCAATGCACACAACTCATCTGGTCCTATGGTGGGCTGTTATCGCAATCGCCTTACTCGAACTCCTTGTTCCATGCCTAAAAACAAACTACTATTTGCCCCGTAATGCTACTAACAACTGGAAGAGGACACCGGGGAGCTATGCGTACCTGGCTTTCTTAACGAAGTTACAGTGCATAACTTCGAAACCACGGCTAGTTTGCTGCTTAATCCCAAGTTGAGGCTGTGCCACTTTGATGACAGCTTTTTCGTTTATAAGGAGGAACGAGCAGAAACACTCCATAATATCATTAGCTTAACGTTTCCACGAGTCACGTTTACACAGTAAAAGGAGGTTACAAATAATTCACAATTCCAAATGCCCTCGTAAGGCGAAGGAACGAAGGAACACTGCGCACATCAGTTTATGCAAAAAAGTCTATGAGGGAATCACTCTGCACTATGTGAGCAACCACTCTGTTTCTAAGAAACGGAGTAGTATCAATAGACTATTTAATCGAGCAAAAACCTACCTCTAACAGTGAAAGTCAGCCGACAGAACCAAATTACTCGTTTAAATTATTTTCTCAAAATTTGTGTACTAAGGATTTTGTGCTGGCATACGTGAGACAGCATGAGTCGATAGAACAGAAAAAATGCAATTCTGATGAAGAACCCTGGCCAAAAAAACTACAGAATTAAGAGTGTACATAAGCATATTGAAATGCGCCAGAGGAAGCAGCAACTGAAGTGGCGTTCGGACAGACGAATATATTACGTTCCCGGCTTGCACACCCTATGGGAAGGGTGTGCTGGTTGGAAATGAAAGATACCATCTACGAAATTGCATATGATGCACCATGCACCATATCGTAGCCAAACTGGAAAATCGGCCATTAATCGTACGCATGGACATCAACTAGAACTAAATGGGTGAAATCGCCTATCCCAACTAACTACCGTAGGTGGGCTAACTCACGAAATGTCAACCGAAATTCCGAAATGCGTTTTCGTTTCGAAAAGATTAATTCAGTAGGGTTGTAAAACTAGTCAGCCCGCAACATAATTCTATAATATTTCAGTTACGTCAGGATGCCGGTTTTTGAACGAACTTCCTTTCGGTTGCATGCAAAAACTAAACTCTGTAAAAAACGACTACTTAAATAGCACGAATTTTTCTCATTGATGTCCTTAAAAATTGAATTATCTTTCATGGAAAACATGCATAAAAATATTCATCCTTCTACTCATTCGGTAGATAATTACGTCTTCTTCTAATTCTATGCTCGAAGGGGGGACATAATTCGGTTTTGAAAACGTTTCTAATTGCGGGAACTTTAAATACCGTGATATGGCCGTTCGTAAATCGTCATGTCTCTGCATTTACCAAAGTGGCTTGTAGATTTAACAATATGGATTAAACCCACTGTTAAATTTTATGAACCCTATATGGTCCCCCTTTACTACGGTAGAGACATATATGTTTTTCCGTGCGCGGAACACATACGGCTTGTAGTTCGGAAACCCTGAATCAAAGTGTAACGGTGGAGCGGGTTCAAAAGTATTCGGGAATTGGAAAGGTTTTTCAAAAACCGAACTAGACCCTTATTTCGAGTATAAGATTGGAAGAAGACTAATTGTTTACCTAATGAGTAAAAGGATGAATATTTTTATGCATGTTTTCCATGAAAGATAATTCAATTTTTAAGGACATCAATGAAAAAATGCGTGCTATTTAAGTAGTCGTTTTTTACAGAGTTTAGTTTTTGCATGCAACCGAAAGGAAGTTCGTTCAAAAACCGGCATCCTGACGTAACTGAAATAATATAGAATTATGTTGCAGGCTGACTAGTTTTACAATCCTACTGAATTAATCTTTTCAAAACGAAAACGTATTTCGGAATTTCGGTTGACATTTCATGAGTTGGCCAACCTGCTATATAGATACCCGTGATATTGGGCGCACGCTGACCTCGAAGAGAATCCGTATTTTTGGCGCATGTCTCTCCAAGAAAGGCAGACACTTACCCGAGAACATATACTCGGATGACTCATACATCAATCGGCAGGTCGAGTTGGATGCCGCGTACGAAAATCTCGGCGAGAAATGAAAGGGACGATAGTCAATCCAAGCGGGATGATGGTACACAGCGACCAGTCCCTGGCGCAAACGTTGGACATGACTTTATTTTGATTTTCGAAAAGCGGACTGTTTTGCCTATTAACTACACGTCTGGCGGTAACCTGCGAAATCTGCGTATGAGCCTGTATTTAGGCTGGCGATACGAATGTGCGCACATGTACACATGGTGTCCCAAAAGTGTATGCACGCCCTGGATTGGCAAGGCCAGCGTTTACAAGGCAAACCTCCACCGAAAAAACGTACTGCGACCCGTACTTTCGGGGGTCCTGGCCCTGCGGATAACACAATGCAACAAAATCGCACATATTTCGTTTGGTGCTCAGAGGCATTCTACTTTAATGACTGTCGTTTTTTTTAATTATCTGAGAAATTACTTAAGAACTTGGAATAGATCAGCTTGTTCAAGGTCTATAGGCTCAGACCGAAATTTTTATGTATCAATATTTGGGCCGACGCCCTTGGCTATTATCTGTGCTGTTAGTATGGTGTCACCCTACCCTACGGTGTTCAATGACTACTCTTAATTCAGCGACCTTTACCGGTTTTGTAGCGTAGACTTTATCCTTATAAAAAACCTAGAGGCGTGGGGTCCAAAGAACAAAGAGGGTGTTCTATGAAATCTCTTTGTCCGATTCAACTCCTTCAAAGTATATCACCAAGGCACTTCAACCGCATTCTCAGACTTTCACAGCATTTCGCGATCAATTTCCTTTGTTCAAAGCTCGGCCTGGATGCCATTATTAATTCAAATGGGTCAATACCGACGAGGAGGCGTCAATAAAGCTAGCGGCTGTAAAAATGTGTGCAAGCTTTTGCGAATACTGCATACCTAAAAGACTAATACCGTAAGGAACATAAATGTCGATATTCGCATAGCCAAATTGGATAACCATTGGCCCAAGTATCTAGCTACCAACCTGGAGAAGTAAGCGTCTCTCCTCTCCTGATTGATTGGTGCATTGGCGGGCCAGCCGTTTTGCAATGCCATCGGCCCGGTTGCAGGATTGAGGTTAGATGCGTCCAGAAGGCCGAAGGCATCTCCTGATGCGCCGCCCTGGGTCACGGAGGCCGCCGCCCTTAGGGGCACACAGAAGTTTATGATAAGGTTGATGAAATGCACAATCTGCGCGCAGAGGGTTTTCTCCTCGTGCATCTGTAGGGTGATCTGCATTTCCTCCGGACGCAGTTTTCCTATGCGCAATTCTTCGGCAGCGATTTCGAGGGTACTGAGGTCTGCTGAGTACGCAGGCTGGACAGGAGAGAGGTGGGGAAGATTAGGGAGGCAACGGTAAGTTAGACAAAAAAACTAACAATCAACTGCTAGGGGACTGCAGTCGGTGTCGAGAGGCGTCATAGGTAAAGAGGGAGAGGCTGGGAGGACCAGTCCTTGCTTATTCCCCCTCACCAACTGGACATATCTGAAGTCCGAAGGAGCCGGAGTTTGACGGCAAGGCTGATTAGTCATTTATTAAGCATTTAAATATTTAGCCAAGGTCTAAGTACACTTGGCTTGCACCTTTGAAGGATATAAAGTCGCGCGTGAATAGTTCAGAAAATTCACTCCGTGTTGCATGCGATGCAGACAGCTGTACACTTTTCAACGCGTACATGCTAATCAAAGTCTCTACGTCAGTGTAAAATCGCCTCTAAGCGTCAATAGAAGTAGCTGTCAGTCAGATCACTTTTTGGTAGAACCTATGACATCGACTGACATGAGACTGAAATATAGAGGCTGAAACTACACTCGTCATCATGATAGCCTGACATATGTGTTCAATATTCTGTCCTAAATATCAGGGAGAGTTTTGGCATACTTGATGTTACAAAGGCGTGAACCACAATGGAATCGCGGTCTAAAGCGAAAAGAACACTCGACCATGCGCACTGCAGGAGGCCAAGCCGGCTGGAAAATACACGCGTGAAACCAGCCAGCCAATCAGCATGCGTAATGCGCCGTTGTATCGAGTACGGGTGAGGCTCCTGCTCATGCCTGCGGCCCAGATATTCGAAAAGATTCTGCGGGGGGCTTCCAGCGTGAGAAGCGGCCAATCAGTTCGAGACACGCCACAGGTCGAAATATTCCTGAATGTCCGCCGCCAATGGCATGCCACTGAACAGAAGGTTCAAGAAGTGTCAGAACTCGGACAAGTTCCTTGATGGCTGAATAGCCCTGGGCAGATAGACATGGTTCAAATGTAAAAGGTGACGGAGCAAGCTGTTAGTTCTAGATCAGAGTACAAGTCGAAATGAAGTAACGACAGAGATTCACCATACTAACATCATAGGTACTAGCTAAAAGCGCGGAAATGTGTTTCGCCGATATTCTGCTACTGCATGGCACAGTAACAAGAGGTTCGGCTTATCGATCGGTCCCCCAGCGTTCCCCGAAGTAATGTCCCACTTTCGAAATTTTGACTTTTTACGCGACTATCCCACCGAAGCTAATGAGTTTTGGCTCAAATAGACATATAAAATTTCCCACTGACTTTATAAAGCTTCATTACGAATGATTCACTTCAGGTTAGAAGATCAATTTCTGAGGAGCCTAAAAGGCCGAAACTCACAAAAGTGTTGGGCGATGCTGTTTTTTGGGCCTGTTGCTCGCCTGAATGGTAGAGGTACAGTTGGCGGAGCTGGCTGTTCACCTGCTCATTGAAAACATCTTCCCAAAAGCCGAGGTCTCCCCATATGCGGTGGCGTTGAATACTGTGGGTCATGTTGGCGTAGTAGCGGATGCCTCCGAGTTGCTAAAGTAAGACAAGGGAAGGGGAGGAAGGGTGGGCTGGGGGAGTGCACGAAGAGTGACACATGTTGACTGTTTATACCGAAAATCCAAAGACCCTAGGCTGGGTTCACCTCTCCTTTTTGCTAATCACGGTCGGCTGATCGACTAAGAAGTACCAGCGAGTGGTTCCGCCTGCTATGAGTCTGTTCACGCATTGCACTTGAGGATTCGCAGCCATGTACAGCTTTCCGCGATCAGGCAGTTACTCAAAAGCGTCAGTAAGGGGCTTAAAGACCGAGTGGTTTTGATTGTCAGAGATACTGAACCTCAAGAAAACCAAGCATGGAAAAGGGGCGGCCTATACTACGTACGGCCATTTAGTCCGTGAGTAAACTACGCAACGGGAAATAACTAGTCTACCAGGAAATGAAACTAGTTTTAAAAAGGAGGAAATATCTGCATAAAAGGTTGGGATGCTTGTCACCATGGTGACTAAAAGATTGGACAGCTGGAAACAGAGGGTAGGCCGTATGATAACTAAACAATTAGAAGAAATAGGCTTTAAGGCATTGCCGACAAAGACAAGGGAGACTGGAATGGCCATTTCTGGCTTATTAGCCGTCGTCAGCCAGCCATACCCAAGCCCGAAGTGTGGAACACCCGAGCCTCGAACTCGCGACCTATTGGTTTAGAAGTCCACGCCTCTATCCACCGGGCCACGAGCCCATTGCCTTGTCGGTTTTCGATCGGAAATATACAATGGTAGGGGGCGCTCACTGATCGTTCATACAGAACTCACTCGTTCCGTTGTGCCTTAAGGCCTTTTAGGAGTCGGAATCCAAAGAGAGAATTAGACAGAACAGCTTCTGGAAGGAAGGCATCGATGCCAGGTAACAAGGCACTTCAGTACTTCGGGTTAAGGCCCACAGGTCAGGTGGGATGGTGAAATTATCGCACAGAAACTACTGGAAGCCTATAGATGGGAAAAAATAATCGTCCCGGTGGACTCACGACCTAAACGGCAAGCGGCCAACACTAGAGCGAAGTCCGCTTCAAAGATCTTTATTAATGACATGCACTTTAATGATAAATGTCTAACGTCGGTGGTTTCGAATCTCATGCCGAAATTTTTTGGCCAAGCAGAAGTTCCCTTGCCCTTTAAGGAAACTCGGTCAGTCGTTATTATGAGATAATAGTAGTTTAATATTCCACAAGGTAATTAATTGCAAGGTAAGTCTGAGGAGGGAAAACCAAATGCCGCAGAGTCATATGCAAAGAGAGGTCCAGGACTGATTGTGACTCTGATGGTCGCCTCGGTATAAGTGGAGGAGAATACAGTTACCTCCCAGAAGATCGATCCCCTTCCTCTCATTAGCCCGAATTGACTTCAGGGATATAAATTATCATCCCCATCCGCGAAAATGAAATATCTGCGATCAAGGGCATATTGTGAGGCATGACCGTCCAAAACACCGTCCCAGCTAATGCACTTAACTACACAAACTACACAGGTGAATATCGGACGGTTGCACAGGGATGATGAGAGATCCACCCAGAGGAATGACGGACGCCTGCTGCCGACCGTGGTTAAATTAAATTGGAATGAGGCATTGCCAGCCATCAAGTTCGAGATGATTCAGTCTGCCACTGGTCGCAACTTACTATCAAGTACAGAAAGTCGTGGGCCAGCTTGAAAAATGACAAGCAGGCCTACGCCCACGCACAGAGAGAAAGAATGATATGGTGCACATGCTTACAGTGCTGAGACGCGTGGCCAGGTCGACAACAAAAGGCGCAATCACCGTGTTGTAGGACATATCCTCATATCGAAGAGCCTCATCCAGAAGGCCTACAATCAGGTCGAACTGATCCCAGTTCAGGGAGGCGCGCCAGCCGTGGGCATTCACCAAAGACGCGGTGGCTGTCGGCGTACCAGCATTGTCATCTCCAGAGGGCGGAATGATCTGCTTGCCCAGCTCGTCGACGAAAAGTCTGCGAATAGACTGTGACTTCAGGTCTTGCCGTATGGTGTTTCGGCGCTACAGAGGCAAACGAAATTGTTTAAACTAAAACAAGGCACGAGTGAGGCGCATTAGAACGAAAAAGTCGACAGACTAGTATAGATGTCTAGATGGTAATTGACGTAGTTTGTCCCACTTCAGAACTTACAGGTAAATTTGAAAATACCTTTCGATTTCGTAGTTTCCTGCAAGCAAATTTGCTTGAATGGGCGTAAGCCGATTTGACTGCCATCCCGAAGTAGCCCATAGTAGATGTGCTATTGCTGAAATGATTTCGATCCCAAAAGTTTGCTTAAGTAGGATTTTAATATTAATTATCAGGCAGCATAGTCCTAAGCTATTTCATTCATGCAAGGATCCCCAATTTTAAATGAGCCTCTTTTCGGGCGTCTGAAAAAACTACACTCCGTAGAAAATGACCACTCGTGTAGTGTGAAATTTCAACATTGGTTTTCGATGCCCCTAGAAACTCCATTATATTTTATAGAAAAGGTCCACAAAAATATTATCTCTTGTAATCATTTAATAACAAATTAGGCTTTCCTTAAACTTTGTACTTGAAGTGAGAATGCTCTTCGGTTTTTAAAAGCTTTTCGATTCCTTAATAATTTCTAATCCGACTTGTCGTTATACTTGCATTCTGGCTTTCCAAACTACATGCTGTACACATTCTGTAAAGAGAAATATCGCACACTTTTCTACGTTGCTGTGAAGATGTCTTATAGCACTCACAAAATGTGCAATGGGTGTGAACCAGGTTGAATACTTTATAAGAAGCATTAATAAACGTGCTGATGCGATGTTGTATGAATGAAAATTTCGCAATTAGAAAATTTTTTAAAACCGTGTAAAAATAGAAGGAGATGTAAGTTACTAGCAAATGAACACAAGAGAGAATATTTTTGTGCACGTTTTCCATAAAATATAACGGAATTTATAGGGACATCAGAAGGCGATGTGGAAATTTTATACTAATTAAGTAGCCAATTTTTACGGAGTGTAGTTATTGCAGACGGCCGAAAAGAAGCCCATCCAAAAGCCGGTACCCGGGCGTGAATGAAAAATCTTGAGATTATGCTGCATGATGAGCAATATCACAGCGCTACTTAAGTAGTCCTTTCGGGTTGAAAAAGTACTTCAAAATTTTGGTTAACGTTTCATAAGACAGCACACCTACTGTAACTCTATCAACTGACGGCACATGTAACGAGCAGGTGATGGCACAACAGACTGCAAAACGAAGAAGTAAACAATATGCAAGGCAGACCAATAAAAGGAGATAAACGGAGACAGCAGTCGTTCCGGGGGATACAAATATTCTTTTTAAGCAGCAAGATCACCGTCCATATAAAAATTGTGTCCTTTCATGCCTCCACAAAAAGACATCTCGATGTTCGTAGAACAGTGCAAGAGAAGTAGCTGAGGCTGAATATTTTTAAGCAGAGCAAGGTGTGTTGTATGAACGAGATTGCGCAACGAGCGTCTCAAGTTCTGTCAAATAAGAACACTTTTAAAACGGGAGTATCAACCAAAGGAAGCAAAGTGATGATTACTAAGACAGTGGTGCTTTTCAATTTGTTATCCCGCGGGTTGCTGGGATGATACCCAGTTGACAGCAAACGTGAGGTCGTTCAAGGATCTTCGATGCCTGCTATGAGTACCATCTACATGCGCAGAGGACCTTTTCATGAGTGCCGGTGGACGCTCCTAACGTCACACTTGAAGTATTTGGACGTTGATCAACTAAACCAAGCACAACCAAGCGTACACTGGGTAGACCATAGAAAAAGATCATGCGTGCTTTGTCTGGCCCCAGAGTGGGATGAGTGCAGAGAAAGTCTGATCGAAACACATTTGAGGCGCCGAAAACTTATAGCAGCAACCCATAAAAAAGGGAAATAAAAGGTGTGCAAAACGGGGGTATTGGAGGACAACCTCGTACACCAGTGGTATACCGACTCGAAGTGTGATCGAGTTTGCACCAAACTGTACCGTTGAAATAAGAATGATGCCTGTTGTTGAGACTGTGAATAGCAGTTTTGTGAAAAAAACGTCTGTACGGAAGACTCGCGGACAATGAAAGCGGACCGAAAACGAACTCTGAAACCTGCAATGCTTAGACCACGTCAGGAACGTCTCAGCTATCAAAAACTGTTAAATCTAATTAGCGTTGGTTCCCGAAACAAGACTGCGTAAACATTCCGTCTCAGTCTAGTGATCACCTGCCACCCATAGGCTTCTAAGGTTGGCACTAAACTACTATATAACTGGTCTTCTACTTCGAATTAAATATAGAGTTTGTAGTGAAGCCGACGGGTTGCAGGAGGAACACAAATCTTTCATTATCAACACCAGCAAGAAAAGCCAGTGACCGAAACCCACTTCCCCTGTTGTTTCAGTGGTAATAGACTTTAGCTAAGCAAGGCACAAAACCTCATTTCCAAAGCTATTTAACCTCGGGCGGAAAAATGTTGTTCCAGTGACGAAACAGAAAACAGATCAAAAGATTCGCAAAAACCACGGACTCCACCATTTTCAGTTAAAACAAAGGACAATACATCAAAGAGTTAAGTGCAGCCAAAACGCAGACATGTGGTGCGACATTGCGAGCGAACGAAACAACCGAACTGGCGCCGAACAAGAGGTGGAAGACCAAAGTCACGGAACATGTGTGTGCCGGCACAAAGTCAAGTAGTCTAAACATAGCTTCAATTTCGACGATCTTTTGATCGGTGTCCAGGCCCATTATGAAAAAATGAGTGATTGCACCCAAAAAGTGGAGAGTTGCGTGTCAGAGAGCAGGAATGGTGAGCGGGAGTGCGAAAGAGACGACGGAAGACGCAGGCCATCAGGACTGCGTACAATGTGCTGGGAACGAGGATGCCGTTCCAAGACATGTTTCGTTGACAGGGCATCTGGCCTCGACCTATAATTCTTTTTCAAACTGGCAGCATTCTAAGACGTATTTTAGTGTCTTTGCAAAAACCGAGATGAGGGGGATGACGTGAGAATTGCGGCAGACTTACATTGCATTCCCGTACTCCCGCTATCAAGCTTTCATCCGAAGACCGAAGGCCGGAACTGATTTTCCGGCATTTACTCAAACATTTTTGAACATAAATCGATTTTCAAATTCGAAAACTGCACTATAATTTACCGCGTCTTTATGATGAAATCGTGAGTTCTCGGTATCATTCATAAAAACTGGGGCCACAAAGGTGCAAATTACTTAACACGCTTTTTTAAAAAAGACAACAACGCCGTTAACAGCCGTCTTCCTGTTGCAAAACCACATGAGCTTAGTGGGAGGTAGGCCGACTGCGAGTAAATTGAGTAAAGTTATGACTTAAAAACAAATTTATTGAATACCTAGATTCAAATATGCTTGGAGTGAGACGGCATCTCGATTACCACACGCTAACTGTGAGTCACAATAGTCCCCTTAGTTAGCAAGGAAAAGTGCAGACCATTTGGTAAAGACAGTTAAAATGGACTCCGCGCACGGGCATGTGGCGAAACGATGCATTATGATCCAGTAAACGGCTACTTTGGCATCCGTCCTTAAAAAGATTTAATTTTGTTCGGACGCGAAAACGAGATTGTGGTCGTGGCAATAAGGAATGCAATGAAAAACCTTGCCCACAAGCTTTGCATTTGAAAAACTCACACAATGTGAGAATTATTGATGGACTTTAGAAAAATGTTGACACATTAACACCGAGCTCCTTAACTACTTTCTTCAGCGCTTGATAGCCACTAGCCCATCCGCATCGCCCGATTCCTGAAGAAGAACACGGACTCCCGTGTTGAAATCTTTGAAAGCAGCAATGTACTTTTCTAGCAGCTGTGCCCGGGCGCTGTTTCGAGTAATCAGTGCTGCCTTGCTACCCAGGCTGGTATAACAAAAAAACAAATTTATAATTTTGAGTAAGCAAGCACCTGTCCTATCGCACGCGAACGTAGCACGTAACTTTGTTTATGATGCATGAAGGCGGCGCATTATTCCATTCAAGCTAACGGTCACCAGCGCATTAGCCAAAAATGCCCCAAGTCCCAAAATTGGCACGCAGCAGGCTAATCGCCGTTGTGCAAAAGACAACATATTTTTCGCTTCTGTTGACATCAAAGTAAATGCGCTTCCAGCGAGTCATGGGAGAGCAGGCACAGAGAGTCACACTTCAGGCATCAGTTCGGGGGTGAGGAGCTTAGTAAGCACAAGTACAGAGGCATTCCCACACAAACCTGGACTCAGCCAGGGATTCTGTCGCTCCTCTACACCTACGAACTTTCATCTTTTACGAGTGAAAGATTTTCTTTGCATTTGAGGATAGTAGACAATGCCTTTAGAAACCCTACGATGATTTAACTAATTATGCAAGTGCTGTCGCCTCGAAATGATCGGTTGTCAATGCAGCCCTGAAAACGCTGACGATTCAAAGAACATCGGATTCGATGTGATGACATGCGCAGGATCCTAGTTGGGTTGATCCCTCTCATTCTTCTTTCGCTCACCTAAGTTACAGCTTCGGGTCACGCGGACAGAAGGTAAGATCGGTCTCAGTGCCTCAAGGCCTTCGTCAAATAAATGCTACAAACCTGAACGGTACCTATCCGTCCATGGTGCAACAGCAGCAAAATTCTAAGAAAACGGGATGCCAGGTTAATTAGCTCAGCAAATTCGCAGACTTCGTGAACGGCGGTTGAGTGCGAGGAAAAAACGATGGTGCACAGTAATATGAGGTTGGCATAAAATACACGTCTATTCTTGTTTTTCTAACCATTAAGCTTTCTGTACAAAGGATGTTTTAGCCGTGGTATACTCCCCCGTAGAGGTAGGTCCAACTCTACTTACTTAATCTCACCGTTTATTCATTACTATTTCAAACTATCCAAAATGGGGAAAAAGCCGATTGGGGCAATTTTTAGATGCAAATTAGTACGAAATAGGTATGAGAATCACGCAAAATTTCTGAGAAACATTGATCGGTGAGACAGTTGGTGAGTTCATGGTTCAAATGATGATGATGATGATGATGATGATGATGATGAGGAGGAGGAGGAGGAGGAGGAGGAGGAGGAGGAGGACCAGCGATGCCTGTCTACTGTTGACTCTAATTAGTTTGAAACAATCACTAAAGTGAACCGGTGTAGAAGCATTCGAGAGGTAAAAGCTAAAAAGCTGATTAATAAACCCTCGTGAGGTGTAACTGGGTCAAGCAAACAGTCCGATGAGCTACGCACGAACCAAGTGAAATTTAAAACATTCGTCACATCTTCGACGAAATAAAAACTATGTGTTTCTTGATCGAGTTGCAACTGTGACAAAAAGTGGATCCTGTACGAAAACCGCAAACGCCACTCAAATGCTCGATAGTGGTAAATGGCCAAAACACTTCCCAAAAACAAGGTTGCATCAAAAAGACCAGAGTATTTTGCGGCCTACAGTCTGAATCAGCCAATACAGCTTCTGGAGCCCAAGTGGGAACAGCCTTGCGGGGAAACAGGGTTATAACGCATGGGAAAGTACATGATAAAAATCAGGTACTAGTCACTAAAAGAGACCGCATCTCTTTCCATAAGGAAGCTCGACTACAAGTTTCACAAAAGGTACCCAAGAACTAAGCGAGCCGCACAGCTGCGTCTCAGCCAACATACACATCAAACATTCCACCATGTGGCCTCTAGAAAGTTTTTTGGGAGAGAACAGCTTCAGCATGCAATTAGTGGGCGAAAAAGTCTTCAAAAAACTTTTTAGTTCTAAAACGCCAAAATCCTATCGTGAACAAATAAGTAGGCTTGCATTTCCTCAGCAAATGTGGATGTGCTAATGGCTTTTATTTAGATCAGAAAGTTTATTTTAGGCCGAATAATACAGTTTTAAATTCCACGGCTGAAACAAAATATCTATTTGCACCAACATAGGAGAAAAAGTATGTTGCCTGACAGCAGTTACTATTGAAGTGGCCTATTAAACCGCCTCCAACGACTTAATGTCGACCGTTCAGCTGACTGTAGAGGATTTGACGTGGGAGTCAATTTGAGATATTTCACTCTTTTGTGCTGCATACAAGTGACTTGGCTGGTCCTAATGAGTGAAATAAAGTGCAAAACGGGACTGGAACCAATGTACCGGGCCTGGATTTAACGCACCTTGAGGGCCTCCGTGATGTGCCGGTTGAAAATATCAGCCACAAATTCACGGATGACGCGGCACTTATCCCGTGGGAGATCGGCTTTGAACGCCTGCCGATCGAGCTGCTCGCCCCTGGGTACAAAGCGGGCCTCCTGGCGTTCCATAACTACCGTGCTGAAAGGAAGACAAAAATCAACTGAGTTCGGGTACTCCGTGGGGCTTTTCTTTGATGTTTGGACGGAGATGGCTGGGATCTGATATTAAATGTGTAGTTTCACGTCAAAGGGCAGATGGATATTATGCAATTGCCTTTCGCAATGTAGTGAAATGTCTTAAAGCAAGGAATACTCTCCCTGGAGTTAAGTCTGGGTTTCATGAAAGGATGTCATTACGATAAAATTAATAATGAGAACTCACGAACCAAATATTCACACGGGTATGAGAAATGGCAAGCAGCGATAACGTTATAAACATTAGCAGTTGAAAGAACGCCTGTCCTCAGGAAATAAACATTAAGGATTCTAATAACGAGTAGTTCATGCCACGGAAGACACGGCCCCACCAAGCAGTTAGTTAGAAAAGCAAGATTTAACGGTCGTCAAGAAAAACGTAATTACAATCTCTCTTGTTAGAGCCAGAATTTAGGGTGTTTTTAAACAGTCTGGAAAAGTGTGTAGATATCATAACGACGGCAAGCGTCGAAGCGAAGATCGTGCTTATCTTTAGTTGGCAGAGTCAAAGTGGTTCCAGTCACAATAAACTGGAACGATCAAATGTGCGATATAACTGCCAACGTACAGCAGGTGGCGTATCTCAGGAAAATTCACCGAAATTCTCAAATGTGCTTTCGATTAGAAAGGATTACTTAGACGGGGTTTTAACATTATCATGTAGCACAATCTCAACATGTTTCAGTCAGGTCAGGAAGTCAACTTTCGAATGCACTTCTTTTCGGCTGACTCTGAAAAGCATACATGGAAAAAAATGACTACTTAAATAGTGTGCACCTTACCCTGATTTTCGAGTCTCTTATAGAATATCCTTTCCTGAACACATTCGACAATGACTTGCGTCTGTAAATTCGATATTTGGGGAAAATGTATCTCCCAGTTCTAAGAAGTATTTCGTTTTCTGAACAAAGCTGAACCGGACCTTCTGTTGCACTTGCGTTTGGGTGGACAAGCCATAGACAGTGCACTTTCCGTGTAAAGAAAACCATTTCTTTCACATAGCGTCCCTAAAGGGACTCTACGGCAGTCTCACTTAGTTGGATCCGAATCGGTGGGGCAATACGCGTTTGAGTGTGAGTTTTCGAGGTGCCGACAAACTGTATCCTCTCCCACCTCCGGTCTCATCAACTCCGTCATGACACTGAGTCCGCGTCGGAGGTGAGGGAATGTGGCAGATGATGAGCAAGCCTACTGTTAATACAAACGGATTCGCGCGCAAGTCACCGTCCCTGCTCTCACCCTGCCCTGGAGCACACGATGAACATGGTTGGAAACTAACTGTCTTGATCTGCAGTATGATCTAGGCCTCAGACTTGGACATTTTTACGGACCTATATGCCAGGTAAGTGGCAAATACTCTAGCTCGGCTGACAATGTAAATGAGAACTTAGTAACGGACAACTACGTCAAAGGCATACGCTGGCATAAACAGATGGTTTTTACATCTCTGGCATAAATCATTAACTGTGTGTCTTTTCAAAAGCGGCGTTTCAACCTTCTCAAGCCTCTAACTGGTCGCGTGACCTCCCCTCTCCACCTCGCCGTGAGGACATTTGGACTTCACGTTCTTGCGTCATAGTGCTGAACTCTCGCAGCCACAGCGGGTGGCGTATCTCATAAAACCTTAACCGAAATTCTTAAACGCATCCCCGACTAGAAGGGATTACCCAGGTGGGATTTTAATATTGATTATCGTGCAGCATAGTCTCGAGATGTTTCAGTCAGGCTGGGACGCCAGCTTCCTCAATACGTGCCAACCTGGCCGCCTGCAAAAGTCCCACACGGTAGATATGACTACTTAAATAGCACGCATTTTTACAGACATTAAATAACTTTGTGTGTTTTATAGAGAACACACACGAAAATATCCCTACTTGTATTCATTGTGTGGTGAACTACGCAGCATTAGTAAGTAAACAGATAAGATGCAATTCAATAAACATTCCTCGCTGTTATAAAATCTCATAATGACTAAATTTTTTTAGCAGAAACGTAATTTTCTACAAAATGAGCGCAAGAAAGCATACTGTTGTGCATGTGGTCCAGGCTAACTCTGGTCGTTCTCACACTAAACAAAGTCGTGGTCCATAGTGGAGTCTGGCAGCCCTCTGGGACAGAGACAGCACTGCTCACCCCTGGAAGGGGGTCAGGGCTAGAAAAGGTGCCCTACACAAATGCTGGGGTCACGTCCTCAGCGCGCTGACCATGGCTCGAAGAAGCAAAACACGCGGTCCAAACAATCAAAAAACAACGATCTTTCTCTTCCTCCACCCCGTCGCCCCACCCCACAGGCTGGAAGGGTGAAGTCCGCTCAATCTGACAGCCTGGAATTTTCGCCCCCTTTTAGACAATCCCAGGAGGCAATCAACAGGAAGGGAAGGCGGCGTCAGTGGCTCGTGGACTGGCGCGCTACAAGGTGGATATCGATACCCGGTCCTCCGAACAAGACCAACTGGAGGTGGGTGTCAGTTAAATTTTATTTCGGAGCAGTCGCACCAAGGCATGCTGACGGGAGGCGGTGTCGCCTTTGCCATCGTGGGACGACTGCACTGTCTGCCACAGGGCGTCCATAACCGTCTGATGGGCCTCCGTCTGCCTCTTCGGGGAGGCAACTTCGCCACCATCATCAGCGTCAACGCTCCCCCCGATGACCAGCTCTGACGATTCAAGGAACAAATCCCACGAGGACCTGCGCGACCTCCTGGCGACTGTGCCGAAGGCGGATAAGTTGATTGTCCTTGATGACTTCAACGCCCGCGTTAACATAAACCATGTAATCTGGAGAGGAGTACGGGGTCACCACGGTGTCAACGGCTCCAGAGGCAATGGCTTGCTCCACCTAAGAACCTACGCAGAATACCGGATTACCCTTTTCCGCATACAGACGCGAGAGAAGGCCACCTGGATGCACCCTCGATCGCAACGCTGGGACCTGCTGGACTATGCGCTCGTCCAGCAGCGAGACCAGTAAGACGTGCCAGGACGATCTCAGGTGTAGACGGGTGGACCGACCATGCCCTCATCATTCCCAAGATCCGGATTCACCTACAGCCTTGCAGGCGACCTCAAGGTAAGCGACCCCGAGGAAATGTGATTATTGTTTTATTGTCTTTGCCAGCTCACCATCTCCATTACAGCAGTGAACTAACTCAAAGGATGGCCAATATTGTAGTCGCCGGAGCGGTCGCCGAGAGTGCCTCCGTGGAGAACCGATGGTGTCAACTGCGGGACACAGTACAGTCCACGGTCCTGTCTGTCCTCGGTCACGCACGACGCCAACACCAGGACTGGTTCGACGACGCCGCCATCAGCAACCTGCTCGCCGAGACGGACCGCCTACGCAAAGCCTGCGTCACCCGCCCCACAGACGACAACAAACCATAGTCGCTGCCTTGTGCAACAGGCGCTACGGGAGATGCAGGACGCTTGGGCGACACGCAAGGTCGAGGAGATCCAAGGTAACGCGGATCGCAACGAATGGAAGAATTTATTCTCCCCGACCAAAGCTGTCTACTGTCCGACATCCAAAGCAATCGCTTTTCTTCTCAGCGCTGACGGCAGTGTCCTTTTCCCTGGGAAGACACTAAGTCTTCAGAGATGGGTCGGGCACTTCAGAACCGTCCTCAACCGCCCCTTCACCATCTCCTAGGCCCGTCTGCCTCAAGTGTAGACCAACGCCCACCTCGACCTCCCGCCCTCTGTCTACGAAACCGTCAGGGCAGTGCAACCGCTCTCCAGTGGTAACGCGTCCGGACTGGACGCGATCCCTGCTGAGAACTAAAGTACGGTGGCCGCCAAACTCATGGATCACCTAACGGCACTCTTCCAGTAAACACGGCATCAAGGAGAAGTCCCCGAGGATTCCAAAGACGCCATAATCGCCTATCTCTATAAGCTGAAAAGCAATCGCCAGCTCTGCGACAACAATCGAGGCATATCCTTGATGAACACCGCCGGGAAGAGCTTCGCTCGCAATTTCCTTAGCCGCCTGAACAACCACCTGGAACAGGGTATCCTGCCGGAATGCCGGTGCGACTTCCGTCGTCATCGTGGGACCAAGGACATGATCATCGCCGCCCGCCAACTGCAGGAGAAGTGTCAGGAAATGCAGACCCACCTCTAGTCTACCTTCGTGGATCTGACGAGGGCGTCTCGACTCCGTCTCCATGCATCTCCTCTGCTGTATGTGTGATCCGAGTCTGAGACTATTACGGTGCGTCAGTTATCGTGGCCTAAAAGACTGCTGACTGACGCCTCAATGCATTCCACGCAGTCTGTCCAGTTGTGTGAGTGTATGTGTGGAGTGGCAGACTGGTGGGCTGAGAGCCAGGTTGAAGCGACTCCTTCTTAATGTAACCTACGGCACTCTCACGTATGAGAGATTTACGCTGCCAGCCCCCGTTCTGTGAAATGCTTGTGCTTGATTTTGGGGGGCCAGGTCGTGCATTTGGCGCGCGCAGACGAGGTCACTATATATGTCAGCCACCACGCCCATTCATCGCACCTGCCAACTGACCGACTCGGACAGTGACTGGGATCAGGGAATGGGAAGGAAGAGTGAGGTGAACGACTCAGTGCATTTTCCTCACTATAAAAAAGCTGATGCGTCTTAAGCTACCACGGTGCGCTAAAAGCGGTGGCTTGGAAGGTTGCCAACTGACGGGATAACTGGGACGTCGCAGCCAGCCCATATTGTGTGTTTGTGTGGAGAGGCCGGCTGGTGGTCTAAGAGTCAGGCCGGAATGGCTCCTTCTTAATGTTGTCTTTATGGCACTCCCACTCCGTGGGATCCCAGCCAGATGTGACGGCATGCCTAGGTGCGGCTCCAGACATGCCAACCACTTCTGTTGTTGTTGGCTAAAATCCTGGTCCTGCTGTGTGGACCAGAGGATGCGGGGTGGAGCGCCAAGGTGCGGGCTCGACCGCGCAATCCACATGCGCTCTTCCCCGCTTCGGGTCTTCTTGACTCTGTCTTGACACCGGGTCCAGGTGCGGGAGGAGAGAGTGCGGTAGATGTTGTACAAGTCTAGATTCACTATGAACTACATCACGCGCAAGTCAGTGCCTACTTCACCTTGCTGTAGAGGACACGGCCGGCATCGTCGGATGCGACGGTCGAACCGTGTTGTGCACGTTTCCTATAAATCACGTCCGGATTTATAAGGACGCAGAAAACCAAGGAAAGTATGCATGCTACTTAAGTAGTCATTTCGGCAAGTTTGATTTTTGCGGACGATGAGGAAAACACGATTTAGATGGCCTCCCTCCTACAACAACCTTACCTAGGAAATCCCTTCTAACCGAAACTGCATCATAGAATTTCGGCTAATGTTTCATGAATTACGTAATCTACGGCAAAAGGAAACCTAGTGCTGCTAACGTACTATATAGTCGAAAAACACTGCAATTTGCGTTGAGGAAGAGTTCCGGCATGCACAGTTTGCAGTAGCCAAAACCTGTAAAAACGGAAGGCGGAAACTCACGAAGAAGACCTCCTTGCGTGAGCCTTCGAGGCAAATTCGTCAACCCTGTCAGAGTTGATATGAGGAAAAGGGCGCTGGTGGAGGCGACAGTGAGCTTCAGTTGCTTCCTCCTGTAGGAAATTGGTAACCGGGTTGGCACCGTCGCATTCCTAGAACATGAAAAG
>CACRXP010001566.1:19701-30383 GCA_902702965.1 Spirometra erinaceieuropaei | reverse complement strand
GCCGGTGCGACTTCCGTCGTCATCGTGGGACCACGGACATGATCATCGCCGCCCGCCAACTGCAGGAGAAGTGTCAGGAGATGCGGACCCACCTCTAGTCTACCTTCGTGGATCTGGCGAAGGCGTCTCGACTCCGTCTCCATGCATCTCCTCTGCCGTATGTGTGATCCGAGTCTGAGACTATCACGGTACGTCAATCACCGTGGCCTAAAAGGCTGCTGACGGACGCCCCAATAAAGTCCACGCAGTCTGCCCAGTTGTGTGAGTGTATGTGTGGAGTGACAGACTGGTGGGGTCAGAGCCAGGCTGAAGCGGCACCTTCCTAATGTGACCAACGGCACTCACGTATGTGAGATTAACGCTGCCAGCCCCCGTTCTGTGAAATCCTGGTGCTTGTGTTTGGGGGGGCCAGGTCATGCATTTGGCGCGCGCAGACGAGGTCACTGCATATGTCAGCCACCACGCCCATTCATCGCACCTGTCAACTGACCTGCTCGGACAGTGACTGGGGTCAAGGAATGAGAGGGGAGAATGAGGTCGACGACTCAGCGCATTTTCCCCACTACAAGCAAGCTGACGCGCCTGAAGCTACCACGGTACGCTAAAAGCAGTGACTTGGAAGGTTGCCAACTGACGGGATAACTGGGACCTCGCAGCCAGCCCATATTGTGTGTTTTTGTGGAGAGGCCGGCTGGTGGTCTCAGAGTCAGGCTGGAATGGCTCCTTCTTAATGTTGTCTTTATGGCACTCCCACTCCGTGGGATCCCAGCCTGATGTGACGGCATGCCTAGGTGCGGCTCCAGACATGCCAACCACTTCTGTTGTTGTTGGCTAAAATCCTGGTCCTGCTGTGTGGACCAGAGGATGCGGAGTGGAGCGCCAAGGTGCGGGCTCGACCGTGTCATCCACATGAGCTCTCCCGCGCTTCGGGTCTTCTCGACTCTGTCTTGACACCGGGTCCAGGTGCAGGAGGAGGGAGTGCGGTAGATGTTGTACAAGTCTAGATTCACTATAAACTACATCACGCGCAAATCAGTGCCTACTTTTCCTCGCTGTGGAGGAAACGGCCGACATCGTCGGATGCGACGGTCGAACCGCGTTGTACATGTTTCCTATAAAGCACGTCCGGATTTATAAGGACGCAGAGAACCAAGGAAAGTATGCATGCTACTTAAGTAGTCATTTTAGCAAGTTTGATTTTTGCAGACGATGAGGAAAGCACGATTTAGATGGCCTCCTTCCTAGCACTAACATTGAACACTAAACCTTACTAAGGAAATCCTTTCTAACCGAAGTTGCATCATAGAATTTCGGCTAATGTTTCATGAATTACGTAATCTACGGCAAAAGGAAACCTAGTGATGCTAACGTAATATGTTGTCGAAAAACACTGCAATTTGCCCTGAGAAGGAGTTCCGGCATGCACAGTTTGCAGTAGCCAAAACCTGTAAAAACGGAAGGCGGAAACTCACGAAGAAGACCTCCTTGCGTGGGCCTTCGCGGCAAATTCGTCAACCCTGTCAGAGTTGATATGAGGAAAAGGGCGCTGGTGGAGGCGACAGTGAGCTTCAGTTGCTTCCTCCTGTAGGAAATTGGTAACCGGGTTGGCACCGTCGCATTCCTAGAACATGAAAAGAGGACAGCGATGTAAATGTCAATTAGACGTTTGCGACCTTATCACGATTTTGACTGCTAATGGGTAAATAAAGCCGGATAAAAGATAAAATGAATCCGGCCAGACGACGAGAAGCAAAGAGAACTTTCCGAAACAGCTAAGGTTGACGTTGGCTAAAATACCTACCGGTGAAATTAGTTTGAACATTATTCATTCGTTAAAACCTTAGAGAAGGTCGTGATGGTTCGGTATATTCAACGTCGGACATCAGCATGCCAACAAAATCACAAAAAACTATGAACAAGTAAGCACGATGATCAAAACTATGGCTTACGAACGCGCGTAAGTTCCCATGACAACGAAGGAGGCTGCAGGGTATATATATATATATATATATATATATATATATATATATATATATGATAATTAAACTACCTAGACGACAGTGAGGAGTCATGATCATCAAAAATTATGTGGCGAGGACCCCGGGTTAAACAAGAGTCGACTTCGATCTTCTTGCAATCAAGAGGAAATACTTCAGTTGTTCAGGTTATCATACTGAGTTAAATCATTTAGCACTGCACCCATTGGTGGCTGTAAAGTGTATTGATGACAGATAATTCAGGACACAAATAACGACAAACAAAAGATAATGCAAAGAAAATCAACACACATCTGCCTGCATGCGATGTATTCAGGCGAGACAAACCCTAATGGGCACAACAATTTAGATGTCAGGTACAACATTCTGGGGATAGGATGGAGGCGACAACGGTCAATACCAACCAAATAAGCGAATACTAGCACGAACGTCAGCTAAAGCAAGGTGCGAGGTGAGGAAGTCGCAGTTTCTTGATTTCTCAAGCGAGCAAAATTGGTGTCTCTTCCTCAGGCTTTTGACCTGGTCCGATTCCGCGCTGTCACGATCTAGGTCATACAGTTTTGTCCCGGACTATCGCAGGACGACAACGTAGTTATGGAATGGTCATTGTTTTTGAATGTAAGCAAACCTCTATTTTCTGTGGGAGCAAGTGACTATAGAGGGTGCACAAGCGGGGATCGAAGCATTTCCGATTGCAGAGGCAATGACGCAAAGGACAGTAACTAACAAAACACTAGTTCTAGGTCACCAACAATTGCTAACTCTTTATGAGGATGGTAGTTCTTCTATAAAAAGTTCCGTTGGAAATTGAATACGCCAGTTTCGGCAAACCTGTGCGTTCAATTATTCATAAATAGATTTTTAAAAAATTATTCTATATTGAAGAACAGTATTGGTGGCGGGAGAATGAACCGAATTTGTTGCGAGGATGGGAACAAAGGCGGACATCGTCCTTAATAACTGCAAGGGTCTGATTAGGCGGGTCGCACGACATGATGCTAAGTGCGTTGTCACGCGCGCGCAAGGGCCGGGATCGAAGACGCGCATTGTCCGTTTTACCCCTATGGTGCATATCGAAATGGGATAATTATAATAAGTCTATGGCTTTGCAGTGCAAACTCTGAGCTGTAAACTAACGTGTGCTTGAAAAAAAATAATTTATATGGTGTTTCGGTACCGTCAGTAGATTCATAGCAATCAGTAAAAAATTGACAAGTAGCGGCCAAAACAATTTAGGACAGAAACATTGGGAAACGGGTACGTGGACGGAGAATGTATACTCGAGGGAGAAAACTGCTTACGTTGTCTAACAGTTTCTGTGACAGTTTATTCACGATCCGGCGAAAATCTTCCGCGAAGGCCTCATAGTCGAGTTCAGGGCAGCGCATCTCAGCAATGTACTTCGGCAGGAGGAAACGCCGGTTTGATCTCGCTGAATCGTACTCCTCATCGAACACATCGCAGACCCGAAATGGTGGTCCACGTTCCAGAATGAACTGGTGAAATCGCATGCTGGAGAGGATGCGATCAAAAAATTCGTTTGGCTCCCGTATGCCGCGAAGGACCAGAAAGAGCGACTAATTGAAAAAAAACGGGAGGAAAAAAACTGGATGACGCTCTAAACAGAAAGATGTTAAGCCACTGAGGGTGAACGTGGTTGTAGTAACTTCAGCAATGAGAACTGCATAACCAAGGAGACACACGTTCCAGGAAGAGAATTATGCAAGTTGAATCAAACCTGATTAAAGTGAATAACCGGTTGCGGATGAATGCGCGTGATTGTCAGACAGGACCGATAACCGGCAAAGAGAGATGCAAAGAGACGCAGAAAGACAGCACGGATTTGTTTGTCCGCGTGAACGGGCGAGTGAGGCTGGTCCGGAGGGAGTCGCGGGGGGTAGACGTGATCTGACGTGAGCAGGTCCGGACTGAGGATCTGAAAATTAATTGAAATTATTGAAGGAAGCTTTTGGCTGTGCAAAGACACCGAATAAAATAGACTTCAACAAACAATTTTTTGGAGAAAGGATGCGCTAATGATTCGGATGTTACTCTTTAATTCTACCCATCCAAGATTTGCGGGTAGAAAATGAGGAAAAGAGAGAAGCTAGGGGTGCATGCTGCGTGCGATTAGAAAGAGCCAACGAGGAAGCTTGCAACAAGGGCATGTGTGGAGATGAGCCGCGGGGTGACCCAAAAAGAAAAATGGCTAGTTTCTATACTGACTACACTTTAGAGAAAGAAAGATATCTTTGACAAATCCGTGCGTACATTGCGGTGGAAATCGTTTAACTGGGATCTAGGTAGCGGACATGAGCAAGGGATAAGAAAAACAAAGGCAAAGCAGAAATGAGCGTCAATAGGACGCCATTAAAGAATTGAGAATTAAGGCGACGACTGTTGGTAATTCCAACATTCTCGTGGCAAAATGAGAAAAGAAGCGTCAATTAACCTGATAGAGACTCTGAATAGCCTCAGTGAGGAACGGTTGGGGGATAGGCGGTACTGACACGCTCTCTGGGCATATCACGCTCCCGACATCGAGGTCAGCAACAAGAACTTCACTCTAAAACGAAAAAATGAAAACAAAATGGTTAACAAAGCAGATCAGAGAGCGTTAGAGCATCTTTGCTGATGACGATAAATAGGGAAGCTAGCCTGTTTTCTGGCTGAGATTTTATATTTCCTATAGAATGTGCCAGTAAAAATTTCTGCTCATTCAAACGACCGCACAAGCATCTGACGAATTTCGGAGAATAAGATATTGGCCCTATCGTGTCACCTTGAGGCCCCATTTATTCGAGAGAGTACACAAACCATAGATAACATTACGAGTTTTGGTCTCATAATCTCACAAATTTCTAGTTCTATGTTTGATGAGGAGTTCGGATATGAATCCGCGACGTCAGACCAAGAAAACTCTGGTTATTGTGGCCGGGTACGCTTTCCCCTAAGTGTAAACAACGTGCTTAACGCCCATAGAATTTCGAAGACACCTTGTATCTTTCCATTGTTTAAGTAATACTTCCCTCATTTGATTACAGTGATATGAGCATCGGATGGTTTATCAGGCAGGATTTATTGATTCTAAGATCAATGTCAGTGGCTAAGAAACGGGTAGAAAGTTGGCAACGTAGCTGGACGCAGTTCGATTGTTTTCGCACTAGCCCGTCAGGTAGTCAAATACGGATTGTCAACAAGATTGAAACCATAACCAAAATGCCCTCAAATCTTGGACGGGAAAACTGATAACACGCTGCACGCCCTAAGATAAGAGCACCTTTAAATCATTCATTAAGGCACTAGAACAGCTAAGGACAGAGCAACTGACAGTAGTAATGCAGCACCTGCATTCAGTCTCATCATCTATTCCCAGACTCATTGTGATATCAGCAGACTGAGTGTAGGTCACTTAGTGTTGTAAGAACCGCACAGGCCAGATAATGGATGCATGCGAAGGACGAAAATTTGCGCGGCATCAGTTTCAATTGACCTTTTCGATCGCATTATAAACCAGTATGCATACACGCTCACATACGAGTCTCATCTGCCCTGACTAAGTTAAAAAATCTTATCACGCGGATACTGCATGAGCCATTTTTATGTCTTACTGACAAATGGCGTGTATAAGCGTGTGGCCGAAAAGCCCTTGCATAATCGACAGGCTTTGTGTGTGTATGCGTAGAGAAAGGTGGTGCAAGGAACACCTAGACTGCTCGGTTACACTAATCATTACCGTGTATAAGCCGAAGGCTTAAGAAGTTGACAGACCTCTGAACGTACTACGACAGTAGGCAATAAATGCGCGAGTGACCGACCGAGCCGATGCGTGATTTGAGTATGAGGCCTCAATGTAGACATGTTGACACAGTGTCTATAACATTGAAGTTGCTGATTCTCGTAGTGGTGGTTGGTGACCTTAGAGCCCTGGAAAAGCTCGAACTGTGACTCATGCGAGCATGTGCAGGCAGGGCAGACGGGAGCTGGGACAGGTAGTACCTTAAGGACAGGCAGGAGGGAGATCATCAGCTGAGGTGATGATGATGCTTAGTTGTGCGGGAGGCAGACTGGTAGTACTAGCGTTGTGGTGAAACATGTACATCCCGAGTTTTTGTTCTAGGGATACGCGGCTATTCCAGACTCAGTTTTGTAGACTTCAGCCAAAGTCCTGGCTGACTTTCGAGATCTTAGCCTCAACCTCGTCAGTTTTTCTGGCTCGTGAGATAGTGTTGCCGAGGCAAGAGAATTGGTTTACTGCTCCGAGACGACTACCATTAAAACTAATCGTCGGTCCGATGTATTCAACAATTGGCGCGGGATAACCGTTTTCTGCGTGTAGGTGGTCAGTCAGAGGTTAGCGCACCCGGAGTCGTAAAGATCCGGACTTCGCTGACTGCGGTCAATACACAGTCGTCGATCCTCATTTTGAGGTTATTTTCCTGGCCTGCACTCGATGATGTTCAATAGTTTCCCGTGGGTTTCACAGTTTATGCCGGCATCTGGCCGGTGCTCCGACGAGCGTCCTTCAGTAACAGAAAACATGGCCGATAAGGCGAAGGCAGCTTTGCTCGACCCCATTTTTTTCCGCCAAAGTCTCTACCATTCATTCGTTGTACGTCACGAGTTCCATCATGTCAAAATGAGATTGTCAGGTCATAATCGAACACCGTTAGGGACACTGGAATTTCTTTATTACTATCCAGTGGCCATTGTGGTTAACGGTGTCGAAGGCTTAGGAGGATCATTGAATGCGGTGTGGAAACTACTCTTTGAGCTTTCGTAGTTTTTCTTGTATTTGCAAGGCTGAAAAAGTCCTGTCGGTAGTTTAGGGTGTCCTGGTAACTCATAATGACTCTCGAAAAGAGGCCTTTGTTCCAGACGTAGATTCGGGCAGTTTGGTAGTTCTGAAGCGAAGATAGTCGTACGCAAGTAGTGGCGACGTCCCCTTCATGGGACAGTGACGAACCCCGTCGCTTGCATCTACCTGAGTACAGCACATCCCTGGACAAAACTAAGGTTTCTCAAACTTTGACTCCAAGCCGTGAACTGAGTCTACTTGTTTGAGCTAAATGGGAAGTGAGTTCGAATCTGGAGCCGTCCGTTACTACACTAACACTCGAAGCGGATTTAACTGTAAAGTAATGGGGTGGAGGCAAACCGCAATATGATCTGGATTTAGACGGCAGAGAACAGATGGCATGGATAACTGTGTATCGGTACATTTAAGGCATTCTAGACTGACTAATGGCGGCGTCGATAACCTTGGGATTCAACCATGAATTTACGCCTAGGTGGCCCTTTCCGACGCAAAAAGAGGCTACGGTGAACGGAATCGGCAGGGTAGAGACGGGTCTCGGCAGTGCCTTTGGCGACAAGTTAGGAGCCCCTCTCCTCACCAACATGCACATGCATCACGCACTTCAGTGTAGCTCTGGGTGAAAAACGCGCGCATGCTCATGAACTGTCCCACCGCAAGACAAATAGCACATTCGTTATCTGACTGTCCATTCGTCCTCCGACCCTCCTGTTTCACGCAGTGATCCTGCTGGACGTTGGAATTATAGGGGTCCAGGTGAGGTGATGAGATATATATATATTAATGGCAGTAGAAGACAATGCACGAGAACTGCGTTGTCCTGGCAACTACGAAGTAGAACAGAGGAGAGATAGCATGAGGACCTACCACGTCTGAGAGACGGCTGTAATAGGAGGCGTGGATTCCGTAGAGGAAGGGCGTCGGTGCGCTTACGTACTCCAAACAGTCATTCGGCAGGATGGGGACGTATGTATTGCTTCAGCATAAGAAGAGGACAAAGTGAGTGTAAAATATAAATAAGAGGAGGATGGATACATATCAAGAACGCTCGAAAAGGCTACAAGTAGTTGAGAGCAAAGACTAGGGACACAATTGCAAACAAACGATTAAAACGTAGTGAGAGTTGACTGAAAGGATAACACCAACTAGGAAATGATGATATAGACATAGTACAGTGACTGATAAATTTCCTTCGTGCTATAAGATTTCGTAAACTGAGTTACTGCACAGTGCACTTCGAAGTCAGCATATTTTTTTACCGGTAATCTACACTAGAGCCAGATTTAAACAGTAACCATCAGTACATGACGTCCGACAGGAAATTTACCAAGTCCAGACGTTACTGAATTAAATTAATTGGAAACTTTGATACAAGCAAGAAAAATTATTAAAACCGCCGTCCCAGAAGTTAGTTTGGCGACAACTGATGTCTGACATGGTGTGAAAGGACGGTGACATACTGCGGCGAAATCCAGCTCGAAAGGCTATTATCGGATTCGTTTTTACAAAGACTTCGCCTCTATGCAGGAGTCCCAAGAAGTACGCCGAGTTCTTTTATTTCTGTCGCAACGACAGCTTGCACTAGCGAAAAAGACAAAATATCTGATGCATTGCAGAAAATTAACCAAAATACAGCAACTACCTAATATTGTCTGGTCGAACAGATTCAGGAAACAAAGCTGCGGAAACAATGCGGAGTTTCAAAGAGGGCAAAAGGATGTAATTCACACAAATAGATCATGTGAGCTCGCCTGCGGCTAAAGCTACCACTGAGAAAATATGGAAAAACAGCTGACCTGTTTAACCATACGGAGCGATTCGGCGCGTGCGATTAGTCATGAAACTGCAATGACTAAACAAAATGGAGGGATATCGACTAAATAAAGAGGAGGGGGGTGCAGAGTTTGAATGGGTCAGACAGGAATAGGGAGATGGCGAACATGCTTTTTTCCAGTCGGGATCCTCTTTATATGACAAACAAGGCAGATTCGAAGGCAACGGCTACCATACTTAGTAGCTTACGTGACGCCACAGTGATTCATTAGGAATGTTCGGTGAATGACGACTGACTCACACTGCATTGTAGCAAAGATCGCTTTTTGAGTTTTGTGAGTGATATGTTTTTAGGAATTGAGCTGCTAAAAGAAAATTAAAGCAGCTAAGGCAAAACTCCCAGGGTTTTAACTAAATGGGGGTAAGGAGAAATCTCGCTTGGGAAAATATACTTCAGAAAATGCCGGTCATTGCGCCGAAAACCAGCAAGGGACAAAAGCATGACCAGCTTCCGGTTGTTGTCAAGGTAGTTGTCGGTTCAAAAAGTGTGGAACGAGGTGTGACGACATCGAAAGAATAGCAAATTTCCGGCAGCAATCATCATGAAACTAGCATTGCGAACACCGAACATGCAAAGATTTGGAATTTACAACCACATTTGACAAAAACCTTGGAAGTGCTACTAGGGATTCCGCTAATAATTCCCTTAGAAACAATTCATGTACCGGTTCGTTCCTTCAGACAGCAACGAAGGGTACTATAGCATCTGAAAGCTAGGCCCGGTGTGAGTTCATGTCTATAAGGGATGGTAGTCTGGAAAATAAGAGGAACATAATACTTCAATAAGGTTTACATCGAATGACAGTAGTGCTCAATAGACTGAAGGATGGATCCCCCACACGATCAGCCTATCCATGGTTACAACCCTCATGGGCCAGCACATAGCAACGAGCGATTAATAGTTGTGAGAGGTCTACTGACAGAGACGGAGCGATCTGAATTACCGTTCCAGCGATAATCAGGGTGAAGGCTGAGGCAACCTGTGATTGAAAATCCAACCAGTTACCTTTAGGTGAGGCGAGATCTAAAGCTCTAACGAGAAACGATGGGTACATTCTTTGCCGGTCGTAATTTAGAGCATGAAGTGAATCGCCACGACCGTGGCCGACATGTTGTGGCTTAATAGTTCATCAGCGACATCTTACAGCTCGGTTCACTCTCAAGAGACTAACTGGGGTTCACATCTCGATCTTTCTTGATCGGCTGACAACAACGAAGGGGTTAAAGAAAAGCGCCAGCAAGATCGTCCATCAAAACGCCTGGCAAAACAAAAGTAGCACGAATCGGTATGAACTAAACTAACATTTCTGCTTAAAAGTACTCTGTGGGATTTATAGGCAGGTTTCGCTAGCTATAGGAGCTCAAGTCAGCGAGCTCTGGCACACAATCACAAGTGTTCAGTAGAGGACAAATAATGAAAAATCCAAATTTCCCACAACACTGCCGAAAACGAATTGGTATTTTGGCAAAGGGAAATAAAAGACAGAGACTAGCTTATCGTGAAGGCCACTGCACTGCCTAAACTTATTTTAAAAAAAAACACGAGCATGGGCCATTCAACCGAGCAGCATAACTACCATTGAGAAGTTGAAGTGGCCACTCTGTGGGCCAGCACCCTTGTACCTTATAGCACATACCGAGAACAGAGTTCATAAAAAAACAACAATGCTGCGGAAGAAGTTTTGCGATTCAGGGTGTCCACGTTTTAGTATAGCCTAGATGCGGTTACAGGGCTTTACAATTCAACAGGCGCCCGTTAACAACGCGACTAGCCAGTACTACTAACTGAGACGGTTCCCGTGGTAACTGAAGGGTCGATCATAAGTGTGTGAACAATGGTCTCTTAGACTGATAATACCGACTTCGCCCCCAAAAGTAACTTTGTTTTGCAAACCAGTCGCGAGTTCAAGCCTATCCTAAACCAACTAGTGTATATCTGATCGCGAATGTGCGTCCATAATGATGGCAGAGAGAGAGAGAGAGAGAGAACTGACGGGATGATGATGATGATGATGATGATGATGATGGTGGTGGTG
>CACRXP010001566.1:0-13071 GCA_902702965.1 Spirometra erinaceieuropaei | reverse complement strand
GCCCGAAACAGTGCTGTATCAATCTACCCGCATTCTCTGTCGTCCCTCCTCGCTGCTATTATGACTTGGCCGACTTCGGCCTGGTAATTGGTTGCCTGTTCGTGACCTTTGCCACACATACGGAGCTTGTTTGCTTTGTGAAGCCAATAGATCGGTGTGCGCCCATTCCTGATTGATAAATACCCGATCTGCAGCGACAGAGAATGACAGGTGGCGAGGCACTGATGAACTTCGGTTCGATGAAGTGCTTATGACCCATCTGGTAGGCCTCAGTGGTGGACCGACTGCGCCAGGTGCGTCTGTGCGCATGTTTGTGTTTCTGGTCTCAGCTGCTGGTGGTCAGGGTTATGATTGGCTGAATGAAGGCAGAATAAGCCCGAAACAGTGCTGTATCAATCTACCCGCATTCTCTGTCGTCCCTCCTCGCTGCTATTATGACTTGGCCGACTTCGGCCTGGTAATTGGTTGCCTGTTCGTGACCTTTGCCACACATACGGAGCTTGTTTGCTTTGTGAAGCCAATAGATCGGTGTGCGCCCATTCCTGATTGATAAATACCCGATCTGCAGCGACAGAGAATGACAGGTGGCGAGGCACTGATGAACTTCGGTTCGATGAAGTGCTTATGACCCATCTGGTAGGCCTCAGTGGTGGACCGACTGCGCCAGGTGCGTCTGTGCGCATGTTTGTGTTTCTGGTCTCAGCTGCTGGTGGTCAGGGTTATGATTGGCTGAATGAAGGCAGAATAAGCCCGAAACAGTGCTGTATCAATCTACCCGCATTCTCTGTCGTCCCTCCTCGCTGCTATTATGACTTGGCCGACTTCGGCCTGGTAATTGGTTGCCTGTTCGTGACCTTTGCCACACATACGGAGCTTGTTTGCTTTGTGAAGCCAATAGATCGGTGTGCGCCCATTCCTGATTGATATATATATATATATATATATGTAGAGTAGAAGTGGTATGCATTCCGAGACGATAAAATGAAAAAGGCTCCCGGTGTTGGAGGGGAAGGAGAATGGTAGGTTGGCAGAACTGCGGGCGCCTGCATTAGCGGCCGCTGACACGGCGTGGGGCACGGCTTAGTTAGGCGTCATCTTAGGCCCTCATAGATGGGCGTCTGGGTCAACGTGGCGGTTGATGCCGTCCGCGTTAGTGTTATGCCTCTAGGAATTCTCTCGCCCGTTTTGTGTTGGCCGTGGCGATGACCTGGGTGCTATCCCAATTAAAACGGTGGTCGCACTGGAGTGCGTGTGCAAAGACGAGGGACAGTGGATCACGGCGACGGATAGCTGGTTTGTGTTCATTAATTCGAGTTCCTAGGCGCCGTCCTGCATGACCAACATATACGCAGGAACAATTGGCACACGGAATGCGAGAGATGACGTTAGTCTGTTCCTCTGGGGATGGAATCCTTTACTCGAGTTAAGACTGTGCGCAGCGAGGATGCAGGATGGTGGGAAACGCGAATACCGAACTTATTTAGCTGATGGGAGATCATTTCTGAGGTCCCCTGCATATAGGGCAGGGAGGAGAATTTCTGGGTCACGGTTTCTCCCTCTGAGGATGGGCCTCGAGGTTGTGCCTAACGCATTAGGCAGTTCTTCGCAAAACTGATCGGATATCCGTTAGATCGAAATAGCCGATATAGATAACCTAGTTCTTTCTTCAACAGATCGTCATTGCTGCAATAACGGTAGGCCCGGTGGAAGAGAGTTCTGACGCAGCTTCATTTATAAGCCGCAGGGTGATTGCTTCCATAATTGAGGATGATCTCAGAATTAGAGTCTTTTCTATGGACGCTGGTTGCGAGACTACCGTTGTCCAGCCTTTGTATTTTTACGTCCAGAAACGACAGACTGTCTCCTACTGCCTCTTCGCGGGTAAATTGTATGGCCGGAAAGACATCATTCAGCCTTTGATGTAACCGTTCAAATTCGCGGTTCTTTATTACGACAAAGGTGTCGTCGACATAGCGTATATATAGATATATATACTAGCAAGGAGGGACGACAGAGAATGCGGGTAGATTGATACAGTACTGTTTTGGGCTTATTGCGCCTTAATTCAGCCAATCATAACCCTGACCACCAGCAGCTGGTACCAGAAACACAAGCATGCGCACAGACGCACCTGGCGCAGTTGATCCACCACTGGGGTCTACCAGATGGTTCATAAGCACTTCATCGAACCGAAGTTCATCAGCGCCTCGCCACCTGTCATTCTGCTGCTTTTATGACTTGGCCGACTTCGGCCTGGTAATTGGTTGCCTGTTCGTAACCTTTGCCACCCATACGGAGCTTGTTTGCTTCGTGAAGCCAATAGATCGGTGTGCGCCCTTTCCTGATTGAATATATATATATATATATATATATATATATATTGAAATCAAAACGTTCTTTGGGAAAGGGAGAAAACTTTATTGAGTAAATTTTCGACGTCGGTTCCCCGTGTCGTCGTCAGACTAGAGTAAATGTGCTGAAAACAATTAAAATTTCAAACGTGCTACAAAATCAATACTCATTTGGTGCCCCAGCTAGTAAGCTGCCGTCGTGTGTGTCAGTCCGTATTGATCGGCTTTCGTCTCTTCCACTTTTCTCTGAGATTCTTGTACGTGGCATCTAATTCGATATGCCTGTTGATGCATGACTCATCGGAGTGCATGGCTTCAAGAAATATATATATATATATATATATATATATATATGTATATTGTGCAAATTTGCACGATAAACTTAGTTTCCCAAAGCACGCATTCGACTTCGACTTACATTTCTTGGGATGCCTACCTTCCAAAATATATCTATATAGCATACGTATTATACCGTACTCCCGGTATAGGTACTATCTAAAAGCCCAGACACGTGTTTTGCCGACATTCTGCCAGCTACCACCTGCAGACACGTCAGGCGTCATTTACCCCGTCAAATGTCTAGACTGTCTAGCTAACTACTGTGGCATGACCGACAAACGCCCAAGAACGCCCATGTACGAGCACAATGTGGCCGAAAGCCGAAAGGATGTACGATCGCATGTCGCCATGCGATGTCTGGAAAATAATCACAAGTTCGACTTTGACGGCGCCCAGGTGCTCGGCGGAGCCGAAAGCAAATGGGCGAGAGAAGCAATCGAAGCCTGGAAATCAAACGTTAACTCGATCCACCGCAGTATCGACTTACCAGCGCCATACGAGGCCGGCAGACGCCATTTGAACGAGGAGGGCCAATCAGAAAAGAGCGAAAAGAATTCATCAGGTGCGAGCGCGGATGGCCTATTCAAATCGCGTATTTCTCATTTGGTCTACCTCCGATGATGTGCGTGATTACGAGAACGAAATGTCAGATGGATAAACCTTCTTACCCAGAAATCGCCTTACCTTTTTCTTCTATCTCAACAGCAGGAGTCAACACTTTCGCCTATATCCACAAAATGTTGGCCGAAATTCTGAAGTGCGATTCCGAGTCGAAAAAAAATTACTCAAGTGGGTTTGTAATACTAATTGCCGTGCAGCATAATCCCATGATAATTCAATTACTACAGAATGTCCAGTTTTAGAAAAAAACTTCGTTCTAGCCGCTGGCGAAAACTACACTCTGCAAAAAATGACTACATAAGAAGCATGAATTCTTCACATTAATATTCGCGGTCCTTAAAAATCTAAATATATCTCAAAGAAAACACACATTGAAATATTCGGTCTTTTAATCGTTTGGTGGAAAATCATGTCTTCCTCAAATTTTGCACTCGCAGGAAGGGAATTATGCGGTTTTAGAAAAGTTCTCTAACTCCCGAATTATTTTCAACACCACCTGCCGTTATATTTGCATTCAGGGTTTCCAAAATACAGGCTGTATATTTTCCGTGTAAAAATAATTACATATTTCTATACAGTATTAGGAGGACAGCATATTGGGTTCAGAAAATTAAGCAGTGGACTTGAGCCATAATGTAAGTTCTACAAGCAACATTAGTAAATGCAGAGACACGAGGGTTTATGGATGGGCATTTCAGGGTTTTAAAAACTTTCCCAATAGAAACTTTTACAACAGATTTATACCTTAATACAAGTATAAAATATGAAATTGACGAATTTTACACCAAATGATTAGAATAATAAATATTTTTATGTATGGTTTCTATGAAATATATTGGAATATTTAAGGGAATCGAGAATCAGTGCGAACAATTCATGCTACAGATTTAGTAATTTTTTGCATAGTGTAGTTTTCACAGGCTTCCGAGGAGAATTTCGTTCAAAAGCCGGACTCCTGAAGCAACTGAATTATTATGGGATTAAGCTGCACGGTTACTAATATTGCAACCTTACATAGGGTATCCTTTAGAGTCGAAAACACATTCTGTTAGAATTAAATATTTTTATTGGGAAGACGGACTTTATTGTGTACATTTTCGCCGCTGGGTCACAGGGTCGTTCTCAGACGCAGAGCAAAAGTGCCTATACGAGTCAACACTTTAAATCACCTAAAGTCGTTATTTGCCGTGCGGTCGCTGTGTTTAAGTCTGTTCCGGTTGGTTCTCGTCCCCTCCATTTCTCCCTGCCATTTTTGCAAGCAGCGTCCAACTGGACTTGCCGGTTGATGCATGATTCATCTGAGTGTATGACCTCGAAGGACTCATGACTTTTCTTGAAAGGGCAGACACCGACAATGCCAGTTTGGCTCCACACGAAGGTGCGCCTGATGTCCAGGCTATGCGTGGCCGTTCGGGACAGGTGGTCAAGCTTCTTTTCTGCCCATTGGTGTTTGCGAATGCGTACAGGGGCAGATTTTCCTACTTGACCACAATGACGGCATTACGAGCATCATGTGGGACCTCGTAGACAATTTCATTCTTATCCAAATTACCAAGCCTATCCTCAGGATGTACACGCTGAGTGCGTAATGTAGTCCTCACTCTGCATGCTATTTAAATTTGGTGCTTCCTTGGGTGTCTTTCAACGAGTTCAGACACATTTTCAACATAGGGAGGGGTTCTTCAAGTATTTGGTTTGGATGTTTGATTGGAACTACCTGATCCATTTCATTTGACTATTGTTCCATGCATCGCCGTACAAAGTCTTTTGTGCACACGTTTTAATAAAATAATTCACATTCGTAATTTACTTTGACATGACGAAGTTCTTCGTAAGAACAGTAAGTTTTTGCTTGATCAAATAGACTGTTGTCAGCACTCCGTTTTTGAGAGATTGGTTGCTTGCTCTCATAAGGTAAAATGACTTCCGCATAGGTTTATTTCCGAAAAACCAATGTGCATAGTGCTTCGTCAGTCTTTTTCGACAAAATAACATATAGAAATGGGGATTTTTTCTATCAACATCCTTTTCGAGAGTGAACTTAATACTTGGATTCGTCGAATTGATAGTGCTGTGGAGCGTTTCCATTTGACAGTTGTTAACGACAAATGTGTTGTCTGAATATCGCAGCGGAGTTAACTAATTGGAAAGCCGAAACCGCTAGTTTCTGTATTGTCATCTCGGTGAGGAAGCCATGGAAAGGTGACCCAATAAGAGCTCCATTCATCTGCGAAGATGATATTTTTGTTATCATGAAGACCAGCGAAACTGAACGATTGCATTAGAGTCTGGATAGCGTCTTTCCAGATAGCCAGTTTACTCGCGAAGAGGCACCAGGAGGCATTCTCCCGTTTTTAGATGTTAGTATCCAAACACTCAGTGATGAAAGCCTTGCAAAGTGCGTCAGTGCAATATGTGTTTGCGTGGAGTGGGGGACTGGTGGGCTAAGTCAGGCCGCAATGGCTCCTTAATGTGGTCTCTATGACATTTCTACTCAGTGGGATCTGAGTCCCCCTGTCTCTCTTATGCTAAGTAAAATCCTGGTCAGTGTGCGGTGGCACGCCTAGGTGCGGCTCTACGCCGTGCCAGCCATCTGAGTTCTCTCCTGTTTCCGGTCTTTTTGACTCTGTCTGAACACCGGGCCCAGGTGGGGAGGAGGAGTGTGCAGTAGATGCGACACAAGCCCACTATCATTATAGAGTAATCCACGACCTAGTCACCGTCCCTGAGATCACGTTTTTTCGGAGCACTCGGTGGACCTCGTCGAAACCGACGGTCGAACTGTCATATTTTATAAGCAGCATAAATATACGGGCAGATACCGGGCGATGTTTTTACAGGCGGCCGAAAAGGTGCATTCAAAAACCGGTATCGTGGCATGCATTAATTATCTTTGGATTGTGCTGCACGATAATCATTAGTATGACGCCACTCAAGTGATCCCTTCTGATTGTAAACGCATTTGATGAGATGGGTCACTGGCTGCGCAGTTTCATTAACACCGAAAAATAACGGAGACTTCCGATAAGAATCATTAGTGGCGTAGAATATGTGGATGCGACGCCTACACATTAGTTTAAAATTAGAGGAAAACCACACTCCATGTACTGACATCGTGGGCCGACTCGAGCGTCTGTTTTGGCTCCTGAGAAGCTCGGGGATAATGGTCAAGTTTTCTATAAGCCTGTTTTTCACCGGTTGTATACACCAATGTTTAAAAAAGCGTCCTTGGAAAAATTCGCCTCAGACTGATTGCAAAGAAGTTTCGACTTTCGTGGGTTTGTTCACACAGTAAGAAATATATGGCCTTTCCATCGAAGTGGTGGTAAGTCTGAAACGCACGATAGAATAGTTTTTATCGACCAGTTATGCAGAGTTCCAACAAAAGTAGCATAGAAAATCTTGTTGGCCAATCAAAACTAGGACCTCTGGGTATTTCGAAGTTCCGTGTTGATCCATCGGAGGAATATCGACACGATAATTTGGAAAATTTTCATAGCTCCACAAGTACTGCCTAGCGTTCTCATCGCAACACTGCGGATGTAGCCCGTTTGTCGTCGTTTAGTGCAGCAAACTAAAATAGCGCTGTTCAGCATGAAAATGATGCAGTTTGGAGAATTAGTTTCTACAGAGGGCAAAAGCTTTCATGCAAATAGGAAATTAGATGTGTCACACAGTTTTTACACTGCAGGGGCTCCTGCATGCATTTCACCTACTCCACTATAATCAGCGACCCAAGCGATTCATTCTAATGTTCACAGCGAGCAGGCGCATAAACATTGCGTGAATGATGAATCTTCATCTCATTGTTATTCAACGGGCAATATCTCAAGTCTGTACGATCGTCCAATAGCCCGCACTTTAAGTGAGAGGGAGAGTGGCCAAAAGGCGAGGGAAAGATGAGTGGAAAAAAGCGGTGTGTGCGTGTGTGTGAAGGTGGCCGGCACAGGCAAGCAAATGCGAAACATCTGTGAGGACCAGTTCGTACATCAGAGCGCGAACGCACACAATCTATGACGGCAGGGGTTCAAAGAAAGGTACGCTCAAAGAGCAGAATCAGAAACAACAGACACGGAGCAGGACGACAGTGACAAATATACAAAAACAAAAAGATTGCGATAAACTTAACGAATAAGAGGGACGCGTAGTCTTACCGAGGTAGCTGAATAGGTTCGCCACGGTTGAATGAGTGACAGGTATGGTACTACAACGTGCGGGTCGAGCGGTCTGACGGTCGTTGGCGCCTATGCTAAAGGTCGTCCGAGGACCACCTTTGGGAAGAATAGAGGTTGGAAACTATCAGAATCACTTCGTAGTACAGAAAGAAAACTAAATGAAAGAGGACCCCTGACAAAACTAGCATAATGGGAATCAAACAATCATTAGGACTCCAAGTCCCCAAACGGAGTCAGGGGTTTGACTTTAGCTGATTCCTTTCCCCGTCTAAAAAATAGACGCTTGAAACATAGCAGCTCAGAACATATGCAACTTGTTCAAACCAGTATGCTCCGCCGGTAACGCCGTTTCATTGTGAAATTCTGAAGTATATGTGGCAGGAAGACCTGGATGATTAGAAAATATGCTCGCATCGCTGCGCTACTGTTATGCCAAGTACGACCGGGGCAGATCGTAGACCACGTGACTGCGGTCTTGACCCCAACGTTTCCGCAGAACAACTTAATGGCTCTCAGTCTTCGCTCTGCAGAAAGCGGGGGCGGGACAGGGAAGCAGGGGCGGCAAAAAGGCTTACCAATAGGCGGAATTTCCATGGAACCAATAATATTGCCGATAATTTGCTCAAGGCTGAACTCCTGAGGGGCATCCATGAAGACCGTGTAGAGAATGCTGAGACAGTTCTGAAAGGCATAACAGATGCTTCTCGCTTTGAGACTCGATAGTGGAAAGATTAGCTCAAGGCTACTTTTCACGGCCTACGCGACCTTGAATTAAAGCAGTCCAGCTAGAGAATTCCATCAAAATATTTCCGTACTCTGGTTGTGCCTTCAACACTAGTACTATAATTTTTTTTTAATTCATGACAATACTTACAAGTTAACCTCCTTAGCGGACGCCGCGTAAAAGCTCATATGCAAATTTTGCTGATAACCTGTAGAGGCTTAAAGCAACTGTGAAGGAAGTAAATGCTCAATGCGGCGCCGGGCCCCCAGCTGCGGCTATGCTAAATCTTTGAGATCATGTATTCGCGCATGAAAATCCGACTTCGGAGTAGAGGAATTTTGATAGGCTCGCATACTCGCTCCGAGAATGGAATTTCACCGAATTACCCGATTGTTATTCAGCGATCCAAAGTCATGAGATTTGAAAGTGCAAAGCCTAAAACCAGAAGGTAGGAGCTGGAAGCCCACTTATCAGCCGATCTGCTCGTGGTCGCCCAACGGACGCGCAGAATAACGGCTACGCAAGCCTATTTGTGTCTTGATTACGCATACTCAGAACACGTTGTGAATGCTAGTCATGTGTTTGCTAATTCAACACATGAGCATCAAATAAACAGGAGTGGAAAGACGTGAACGAATAGAAAATCGAAATCTTTGTCTCTGTTTGAGAGCATTTAAGAGAAAACTCACCTTTAAAATCTCGACGTGCTGGTGTCTTGAGAGTAGTACCAGGCACTTGGGCGCAAATAAGTCGGGAGGGCGGATCAAATAGGGGTCCGCGATCTCGTCGGTGACAGTAGCGCCAGCATGCAAGGAAGGCTTCAGGTTGCTTCGACCGTTACGGGGACTCAGACTCGGGGAATGAGGACGAGAGGTAGACGTATGAAATAGATCGCGGGATCGGGGGTCCTGCTCCGTCCGGATCGCTGATGCGGAGTTTGCGCCGTTCATCTGGACTGATGTCACCGCCTCGTAGAAGGTGAGGCAGGCGGCATAGTAGCGATTGCCTTGCATATCCGTCAAGTAGGCCACGAAAAATGTTGGCGCCTGACGGTTTCGTGTTAGACGCCATCCGCATGGCTGGCAAAACTGCAAGGAGTACCATACTGTAAGACAGCTGAGGTCGAGTGACATATACAGGATTGGACGAAAAAATTTAACCCATAATCATCTAATGAGAGCAATCATCAGATAAGTGCCTGTCTGTAGAGCCCAATGCATGCTAAAAGTACATATATGCTCTACAATTAAGGCGTGCGCAGCTTTTAGGATGAACAAGCGGGCTTACTTCAGGGTCTGTACAAACCAGGGGACAGGTGCCCTGTTCGCCACTTTGTAGGTAGCTGCCCTCCCATTGTGAAAGAAACTTTGCCGAGCGAAAATAGGCAATATACAGGCGAGTGTCTATAAACCAGAAACCAGACCCTTGTCTCGGATATAAGTTTAAAAACCTCCATCGGAGAGAGACGCCACAACTAACCGACCCTTTGAGGCCATTTCCACAATCCCGCAGAGGGACGAGTGTGTGGCTGGTAAATTATTCAAAGAGCGGAAATTGAAATTCTGGCATAGGTGCCTAAAGCGGCTGAGGTCCAGTCGTGTTAACGCTCGCCGCGCAGAAAGCGTTTCCGTAGTTGCCGCAACAGAGGGTGCTTTGTCACGTGCATTCGGGAAATATAAATGGGTTGCGAAAATTTCCACGACAGTAGTCAGAAGACTAGTTAGCGAGCTTACTTCCGCCTTCAATAAATTCCCGTCAGGCTAGTACATTTATACGGGAAAGGGGTCAAGTAAAAAACGTCAGTAATTAGAGCAGTTAATTAAACGTCGTTCGTAAAAAAATGGATTTGCAAATGAATTGATAAGCAGCCGATTCGGAAATGACCACTGTCCTTCGTTTGAGTGCTTCAAAACCACCTGAATTGCAATAATGCGAAAGGTGTGGTTATAACACGCAGTCTAATCGTGAACACTGTTTAAGAAAGTGTTGAAAAGCGTGACCAGAGGAAATTAGGAAAATGACAGACTCCAGCTTGTGGTTGGTCCAGTTTCAAGATATTATGTCCCAAACAGAAAGGAATTGGAATAATTGTAAGAGACGCAGGAAAGCAAGGCGTAGGTTTCGATGGGGAAAACGAAATATTGTTCGAGAAATGATACCTCAAAAAAGCGAGAGACGAGACGGAAAATTCCTTAGCTCTTGCTTTTCAGATGCACATGTATATGGCAGCATTGTGTACTCAACGTCTGATTTCGAACTCCGTGAATTTAGCTCAGACAAGTCACTGGAAGGGTGGCCTTCGAGTAGTTGTGTTTATCGCGACTCAGCACATATCGCCCTAATCTTAATCAATTCTATGTGCCCGAAAACACCATGACGCGCTACAGGTCATGATTCGAGGGTTGTCAGCCCATGGGCTAACTCGGCTCCCATCTGAGTCAAGCTGTACCGGCTCCTCCTCATTGTGGTCTTTATATCAACGCTGTGCGACTAGATAGTTAAGGTCCCCCTTTGAAGCACGGCTCACGTGCGTGAAGGGGACCAGCATGTGGCACGAGAAGACATGGGTTACGCCAAGTCGGCTACTGCAGTCACGCCCGTCTCCAGTCGCGTTGAGTTTTTCTTGACGCATAGTGAGCCCGGGGCGGAAGTCCCCTTCTCCCCCCACACTATAATCAGGTTCAGACGCAACACAGCACGACGCCCTCAGACAATTGGTGTACCTAGTCGTTTGCTACGGACGAAATTGCCATAAGTGGACAATGGTATTGCGACTTCTGGCTTAATAGCTTAAGAGGGAAATGTGAGTTGAGAAAAAAACGAAAAGCACTTTTGTGGGAATTTTTGAAAAACGCTTATCTGGTGGTTGCACACAGCATGCATTTAAAAACTGGTTTAAACATCTTTCAACGATTTTCGAACATTTCCCATGTTTGTATTTGCCTTTTACCTATTTCGGGTACAAGCTAAAGTGGTATATGGACGTCCAGGGTCTACGAATGCAAAAGAAAACGACTTATGAATTCAATCCTACTGGTCTTTGAGTGGAGGTCTCGGCCTGTAAGCCATCGTTGGTGGAAAATACATCACAAAATAACATGTAAGTCTTAACTTGCAAACCCTAGCCGTAGTAACGTCCGAGAGTTCCTGACTGCTTACCCACTGCTAGTTTGTAATGGCCCGAATAAGACGGCCAACAAGGCCGTCCGCGCCTACTATAGCAAATAAGGCTACGTTTTTTCTCAATTCATTTTGATTCATAGTTCAAATACACCTAAAGCATGTCATTCTACAGATTTCAAATAGTATACAACAACGCGAGTCATCTATCAAATAGGCATAATTAATGGTGGTTGTTGTGTTTCTACTGCTGTTAGTAGTAGTAGTAGTAGTAGTAGTAGTAGTAGTAGTAGTAGTAGTAGTAGTAGTAGTAATAGTGGTAGTAGTAGTAGTAGTGGTGGTAGTAGTAGTAGTAGTAGTAGTAGTAGTAGTAGTAGTAGTAGTAGTAGTAGTAGTCACGTTTGAAAAGTGAGGACTTACGGATTCTACGCGAAATTCGTAGGGATAGTTCTTCCAATCGGTTTTGGGAAATCGCTGAATGACCCGACCCTGGCTCTCAAGGCCATCTGAAAGGCAAAAAGTATATGCGGACGTACGAGATTTTACACAGGTGACCCTCGAAAACAAATAATCAAAACCCATAAAAATTGGTCGTTAGACCGTCTCCCGTAATGAATTCCGAGTCCAATTTGTTACTCTTGCTTTTCAAAATGTCGAACACGAAAACTGGTCAGGTTTGTGAGGCGACATATTTCTCTAACAAGTAGGCAGTTCGATCTTATCTTGCTTATGGTCAAAGCTAGATGTTCGGTCTCTTTGATCCCCACCATGGCCCGAAAAGTGGTTTTTCGGGAGTAGTCGGGTGTGGTTAGAGAGGCCAGTGTTCTATTTGCAGGCAATCTGGTAAAAAGAAAGACACTAAAATTTGCAACTTAACCGACAAGATGATTAGAAATATTTCTGGGGAATTAATAGCAAAGCCTGCTGGCATTACTGATCTCTCAACCTTAGTCAGCTAGTCATGCGTAGTACGCAAATCAAACCCACGCCTCTTGATCACTATTGGCTTTGAAAGGCCAACTTTCCGATGAGAGTGGCGTACGTTGCAAACTGTCGCTTAGGAAAATGCACGATGGAATCTGAGAACCGTAAAGAGCCGGTTTCGAACTTATTTCATTCGCTCCTGCATCTAGCATGCTCGTGCTAATGAAATGAACTATCTAAGTTGGGAAAAATAACCTACTGCCAGTATGTTTGGTTGGGCAGCTCGAGCTCGTAAACAACCCAGACAAAGAAACAGAAGTTTACTCAAAAACAGATAAATCGCACTTCGGAAGTATTAGCGAAAACGTCGGCTGTATGTGATCATCATAACTTCGCAGAAGGCCTCCACCGCCGATATAAGGACGAAATTGTCTGGTAAGTAATATTGCCGAAACACGGTTCTGGCCGTTGAGAGCTTTGGGAAAATAAGTGGAGAAACTTAGTGGAAAAGCAAGCACATAGAGAGAGCTAAACTAAGTTCGCGGTAGACTTGGCCGACGGTGTGAGCTTTCTAAGTTCTGCACAAGAGTTTGCAACGAGGAATGACAATCAGGTAGACGCAGAGAAAACCAACCTCACTATGGGCCAATTTATGCCGATGTACCCGCTACGTTCTCGGGACAGTAATGTTCCCTATCTATAAGGTTGGACAAACTACCACACTTTGGTTATGGGTAGAATAATTCAGCGGCGGAAAGTAAACGCACCGATTGCGTCGAAGTCTTGAGGGGTAGTACGAGAGATTATGGGTTCAGAT
>CACRXP010001565.1:28877-43766 GCA_902702965.1 Spirometra erinaceieuropaei | reverse complement strand
TGATTGGGTCTACGTGCCTTATAACTGCCGCTTGTCCTGTTTCTGCCACTACCTCTGACGATGGACTCCTGTACGAGTCTGAAAGCTCAGGATAATAAACGAATTGTTCCGGTGCTCGATTCTTCTTCTTCTTCTTCAAACACCCTATGTTTTTTTTCCTATAGATCCAAGGCGTTACAGTGGTTTTGGGTAGGGGGCATTGTCGAGGCAATAATGGTGGCACAAGTAGCTTGTTACGGAGAGGTGCAAATCCTTTGAGAAGTATGGAATGTGCAAAATCAGCGCGTCTTAAGAAAGTGCAGGTTTCTATTTCAGTTTCAAGTTTCGAATTTATTATTTATTTCAAAATATTTTTCTTTGGAATAAAATACTACACTAGTTTTAATGTGTTGCCTCTTTTAAACCCCTTTGGATTTATTGCTCAAGGATTATTTTGAAAGTTTATCGTCATGTTGCCTTAGAAAGACATACTTTGCTACGATCTGATTAATGACCTTTGGTATCGCTATGCATGAAAAGCTACAATTACAGAGAGCACTTAAACGAAGTGAAAAACAGCCTTATGTGCTCATTGCGAACTTTAGATAAAAAAGCATGTCTTGCCCATGCGCTTCGCCGCAGACTTATATTTTCATTCAGTGGCTGGGGAGTGTAAAGTAATGTTTTTAGTAATAGAGCAGACTGATTGAACAGTCCAGAAAACCGTTTGTCTAAACAAAGAAAATTTCATGTATGAGGTCAATTGCAAAGCAGCATCAGATTTAAGGGCATTTTATGCCGCTATACAGGATCATTGACTGGTTGGAATTCCTTTCAGAGTTTCTACACAACGGTCCGGCCATTTTAGCGCTTTGTGGGGGCCCGATTCGGCTGACCGAGGAATCAGGAAAATTTAGGACATCAAGAAACCGTGATTCAGTTGCAAAGGTCGCATCGTTCAAAGCTATTTCAAAAGTGCTGATTTCGAAGCAACTGTACTTTTCCTATTCCAACAGTTTTATTCCACAAAGACAGTTCACTGCATTCGTGATGGGATGGGGGCGCATCAAAGTTGCTGCTTAATTTACCTTAATTACAGTTGTTTATTCTCAGTGTGGTTTATAAGTAAAAAAGCTTCCCTTTATCGACTTTTATATTTAAAGTTTTACGTCAAGTGCTACATTTCTTGATCTAATTTGGATTCACAAAGTACTTATGTGTCCTTGAGTTGATGTGTGTCGTCATCGTTCAAGTGTATGTTCAAGTAAATTCTGATTTTCGGTTGTTATCGTGGTAGGTAGTCCTTATCGGTATAGTTGGCTACCGTTTTTCTATAAAACCAATTACGTTTCAACAAAAACGACTAAATAGTTACTGACTTAAACATGAAATCCGTTTCCATACAGTATTCAAAACTGAAGGTTTATTCTTTCAGAGCCAAAAGTGAACTCCGTAGATTTTGGTATTGTGCTATTATTCCAAATGTTACTTTGATCGGTTTTAGCAGTTCCCTGCAACGTATATTTTATGATTGTTGCTTTACAGTTGCTCATGGACAAACATGAAGACCAAATGTTTCTATAAGAATACTTGTGCATAATTCCTCCCATAAACTATAATAAGGCAGTTAAATATACTTCAGAGGTTGAGCTACGCAACCTACCGTTTCCATTCAAAGTGAAGCAGACATTCATAGTTACTGCCGCAAACTCCCCCTCTCGGCAGTGTTAAAATGGCCGGAGGTTTGTGTCAGTGTGGTGTGCAACAAAGCGAAACAACCTGCCTACATAACCTGGTTCATACTACATGAATCAGAATTCTGCAAGATTGACTTATCTCTCAAATGATTGAAAAGAAGGAGTTGTTGCACTTTGACTTCCAGTCCCACGGGAACGGGTTTCGTCGTCAGAGGTCAACCTCCTAATTCAGAATTGAGTGACGGATGTCAAGCACAAATCTTGCTCAGAGGTAAAAACAGCTTAATTTTAGGACAAGTTATACCATCTAGCACACATCTGATGTAAGCTTTTTAAATCCTCGTTTGGCAGATGGTGTCCCGGTTGCGGGTCTAGGGACGAAAATGTGACTCGGGGTTAACCCCCCTCATTGAAGGACTGGACTATGGTCAGCCGTCAATTGGATTGCAGCCGACTGAGTACTTTAATTCCACCAAAGCCAATCACGATTTCAAACATAGTCCGATGGCTTTTAAATATAAAAATGGCCCCGATAATTTTGTAGAGAATGCAATTTTTTCAGTTCATATGGATTTATATGGTTTTTTATCCCACAAATATATGTGGTAACATTTTGGACCATATATTGTTACTCTTACTAAAACACACACATTTTGAAGACTCAAATATTTACCACTCTACGCCTTCACATGCATTTGTGCGCAAACTTCAGCGCTCTCTCCAAGACTAACAGAATCTATATCGTGCATCATTCTATACTGCAGTAGGTCTGTCATCCCATTGAATATTACCCAAGATTTTAAAGTGTATCTTCTATCAAGTATATTTACTTAAGCATATTTGTGAGACTAACTTCGGCACAACGTAATCACAAGCTATTTCATTCGTGCCGGAATGTTGGCTTTTAAACAACCCCCTTCCCACCGCTCGCCAAAATCACCCTCCGTAAATGACGACTGCCTAGACAATGTGCCTTTTTCGTTGATGTTCTGTGTTCTTTTAAAATTCAACATAATTTATTAAAAATGTGCGAGAAAATATTTTTGTTGTGCTCAGTTGGTAGCGGTTCATGTCGCTTTTAAACTGGATGCTTGCGCGAAGGGTATTTTTCGGTATAAACAGACTTCCTCAGTTCCCGAAAAATGTTTAGTGTGATCTGCTGTTGCATTTGTATTCAGGGTTTTTAAACAACAAGATGCGAATTTTTCCTTTACGAAAACCACATATTTATGTATGCTATAAAGAATACATTACATAGATCCCAAACATTTTCAGTGAATATGGACCGCGGGCAGCAATAAAAGATTCACAGATGCAATATCTCAAGGGTAGGCACTTAAAGATCTTCAAAGTCTCATGATTTTAAACTTTTTTATACAAAATCTTCTTTCTTTCAGTAAAAACGTGAATACGCAATTTACTACTAAATACTTATAAATAAAAACTGTGTTTGAGCAGGCTTCCCACAAATTATATTTACATGCATATGAGCCTCTTAAATAAACAGGAAAATTGTACTTCAGATACACATTATATTTCACAATGTACTTTTCTCAAGCGGCCGAAAGAAGCTCGTCAGAAAGTTGGCAGCTTAACGTGACCAAAGTGCCCTATGAGTATTTTCCTCAACAGAGAGTTTTACGATCCTGCTCAAACAATTATAATTAAAGACATAACTTTGAATTTAGTTTGAAAATTTTACGAGGTAGAACAACTGCAGACTTCAGGGCTATATCAGGGCAGCTCTCGTCATTATATCATTGTAGTATATTATCGATCAACAAATAAACAGAAGTTTCTATTCCCAGCGTGTTTGAACTAATAATCAAAATGCTCTGAAGTGGTTGATGCAATGTGGTTAAAACACGTTTACCTCTGTATTTCGTCAGCAAAATTTTCCAAAATTATTAGAATTTATTCAAAACACCATGGTCAAATAATTCTCGTTGTAGGTGCAGAGAATTGAAAAGAATGTAAAACCTTTTAAAAATTGTACCATGTTTTTTGAGAAGGACAACATATCCCTCGTTAATAAAACTGACAGCTCCATATTTTACGTTTGGAAACTTGACTCTGTCTTTAGTTATGCAGTAACTATGAACATTCCATTGATTTGTGCGCACACGGTTCCAAAACCCCCACGCTGATACCAACCATTCAAACATGTCTTGGCAAGTCGATCAGCAATTCCGCTCGTTACTACTCAAACCAGCCTCGTCCGCTTGCTTAGCTACTGTAAGAAGACAAGGATCCTTTTCAAAGAAAACTTTACTCTACGGTCTGTGCTGTAACGCCTCTTGACCTGAACAGGGTTGTTTGATTTCTGTAACACTTTTGGCGTGCGGATCTAGGATGGAAATGGCGTAACCGCGTGCTGGTGAAGATGGCCCGTGTCCCTTCCTCTCACTTCCGCTGACCCCTTTTTCCGCATCGTACCGTGACGCTCGTACCGTTCGCCTTCTCTCTTTGTCGAAACCTCCCTTGGTCTTTCACTGCCATTGCCCACAGCGCTGCGTTCGCCACCGGTTAATTAGCTGGCATGTCGGTATCGCCTCTTCACCCAGACAGGTAACTGCACAGTTGTACCTCGTCCTGCTTTTACTATTGACAATAATGATATGCATTTCCCGTGTCCATCTCGTTAGATTATGCTGTATCCCTTACTCGACGTTATTTCTTCTCCTGCGTGTGAATGAGTATCAAGTAATGCTAAAAGTTCTGTTCATATCTATTTTTGCCGGGATATCCTCTCAGCGTTTCCTTACTCTGGAGTATGCTACCCTTGACGTCCTCGACCGCTACAGTGGCAGAAAGGTTTCTTGAGTTTTCAACGAGCGAATTGCAAAAAGCTTTCTGCTTCATCTAGAAGCATTTCCGAAAGTAATGACGTTTTTGTTTTTATAATTCTAACGCCTTTCATTAGTTCTTTGTTTTTGTCCTGTCCAAAGAAACGTCTTTCTAGATCAGTTTTGTTTTGTTTCCGATACATATTTTGTTCTTTGAATTTGGCCTGGTATAATGCGTGGCGCAAAAGCCTGGGAAAGTCATCTTTGCCACTGTATTCTGTATAGATTTTATAAGTGAAATAACGCATAAACAAACACAAAAACAAGTAGACGTTTTTGTCCGAATGCTTACGTGCCAGCCAGCGACGGCGTTGTTTCGCAGAACTTCAACCGCGCGATTTCGACTTCTTTGAAACCCATCGTCTCAAAGGACCACTGAAGCTAACTGTTGAGGCAAATTCGGGCCAAACCATTGTTAAATCATCAGTAAGAAGTATATTCATCCTGCTCTGATGTTCAGGAGCATATTCAATAGAAAATTAAGGTCAGTGTAACAGAAGTCCGGGGCGTTCATCAAAATTCGACAGAAAACGAAGACTGAAGTTCCGTAATCATGAAATTTTGCTAAGTAAACAGGATAACGAACGACCTCTTCGTCAAATTGCCCCTGACGAATAGAAGGGGATTCTTAGAGTTAACAGAAGGCACAAACATCAATGGTTTTCCACAGGACGGTCGTCAGTGCCCGGACCGAAATCAAGCTTAAAACCGACAAAACCTCACCATGGGCTTACTAGAGTAGGGAAACGTACTTCATTCTAAGCTATTTAACTGAGGCAGACAGTAACAGCAGGCCTCTGTTGCCAACACTTTGAACACTTGAACCATGCCTTTGCTGTTAGACATCAAGCAAAAATCAATAGACGACCTTTTATTATAGAACTGTGTAATGATTTACCGTACTAACAATACAGGAATTGGCTAAAAGCCCAGACACGCGTGTGTCGCCGATCTTATGCCGCTGCTTGACGCAGTTGTGAGAGGTTCGGCTCGTCAGTGGGTCCCCCAGCTTTCCCCGTGTATTTTCGGGTATATGAACTCCAGTTTCAAATTGCCTTGTTTAATTTCCGAGAAAATTAATGCGCGAATTTGGAGTAAATCTTTCGAAACGGGCCTTCTCAGGCAATCCAGGAAATCCATCAACTACTGCGGAATAACCACTTAGTATTTACAAACCGTCAACAGGCAGTCAGTAGTATAGAACTACGCAATGATTTACCGTACTAACAAAACAGGTATTATTACTATTAGGTTTTATAATGCTGCATTCTGCCTGACAGATGCAAAAGAAGGTCATGTACCCCATTCACCTAATTCTACGCCAGGTGACTATCATCTCTTTAAAACCCTGAAGCAATTCCAGGATAGAAAGAGTTTTTGAGATGTCAGTTGATGTTGTCTTCTTGGCGGCCAGTTTTGCGACGCTCGACCGAAACAATTCCGTTTTAAAGTAGTAGCTACTCATCAAATTTGGGGACAAGGTCACCCATGCAATGTATTTACCGTAGACATCTAGGGTTTATCGAGACGCAGCTTAAAATTTTCACATTCCAATTATGTGACTACAGGACTCTCCGTGTCACAAGGTGATGGAAGTGCGATTGAACAAGAGCTGTTTTCACTTCCCAGTATTTTATAACCCACTGATCCACAATGAATGATTGCCACGAGCTTTCGCGGCAAAATTTTGAGCTTTTGATTGGCATATTCAGTCCAAAACTTTATAATATGCGGAATCTTAACAGTCATTCTGAAATGCGTTTATGATCAAACAGGATTTCTTACCTGGGACTGTAATATTGGATATTGCACAGTACACTCACAAAATATTACAATCATTCGGGGATGCCGGTTATGGAATGCGTATGCCACAGTCCGCATGGGAAACCTTCAGTTAGTAAAAAGTGACTGTTTCAACAGTATACTTTTCTCGCCGATTTTCAATAAATTCAAACGTCTAAATGTATTTTATAGAAAACAAGCACAAACTAAATACTCTTGCATTATTTATTTGGAAATTGCATTCTCCCTCGCGGTTTTTGCACAAAATATAACTTACTGCCTGACAGCGTTTGTGTTTTTAAGACTTTTTTTGGGATTGCAAAACGCCTACTCAGATAGCATCGTGTGTATTCATTTGTTAATCATTATCGCTAGGTATGGAACATAGTCCGCATTCATCGCGAAACTTTAAGGGCCATTGATACTATTATCGTGATTGCATGGATGAATATATATTTTTTCTTGCATGGAAGATATTCTGATTATAGACTTTGAGCCTACGGTGCAAGTTCAGAATCGTTTGGGAATTGAAATCGTCTATAGGGCCGAAAGAATCAATTTCCTCGAATATAAGATGCAAAGAAAGCTGTGCGTCTTATCAAATGCTTGCGCAAAGGGTATATTGCATGTTTTTTTACTAACCATTTAACAATCTTTACATACATCGGCAATGAAGAAAATCCAAAATAATTAAGAGGAAACTCTGAGCAAAATACCGGCTTCGGAAACGCCCTATCTTCGAACAGCTGCGTGGGTTTGACACCGTGATGATTTGGAAGCCACCCATTGCATTTTCCGTCACATAGTGCTCCAAAAAGCGTCTTTCACTGCCTTTAAGATAGAATTGTGAACTAGACTGACATATATGGCCCCCAAACACGACATGGGAATAGGAGCGCACCTGCGAATAATTGTGGAAAAGGTGCAGTACCCTCGTGTCCTAAATTCAACAATACCCCTAATATGACACAGTTGCACTAATCTTTACCCTAACCCCACTTCAAACCTCAACTCTGCTGTTAACAATAGCTCCCGCCTTAACCATAATCTTGATCTTGCATTGCGTAACTGTTGCCTTTAAATCCAACCTTAAACTTAATCCTTTATTCGAACTTAAGCCTCGCCCTAATTTCACTGTAAGTTGGCTCAAAGCCACCCGCAATGCAAGCGATTCCTATTCCCATGTCCAGTTTAAGGGGCCATATAAGTCAGTCCTACAGCAGGTTATAAAGGCCGATCCCCCCCTTTCTCAGCGATCGAATCGGAAATTCGGCTTCGTTATGCTCACGCTTCTGAAGTCTCACAATAAGATAACAGACACTTAAAGAATAATTAGAAGACTTTATTTTGAGAAAAAACCGAGCAAATTTTCTGGAAAGCGACATGACGCCGGTCACTGAATCGTTTTCACGTCTTCACGCGCTTGCAGCAGCTGACATCCTGGCAGATGTCCAAATGCCTCTAAACAACACTACGCCAAACTAAAACTTTTTTGCATCAAAATTCGAAAAGGCCGCCCTGGTCAGCTCATTTTTAATTCATATGAAGTGTGTAGCGATCAGCAGCGTTGTGGAAGCGCCGGACAGTGGAAATGACTGCCACTTGCCTTTAGAAATGATTGTCTTTTAATGCTCATTTGCATATGGCCTATGTCCTGCAGTTAGTTTTGTCTCAAGTACTGTCAACATTCCCAAACACCACAGTAACAACTGGCGTTTGATGGATGAGAGCTGCCGCGAGGGGACGGCTGGGCTGCCCTCCGAGAGTGTACAGTAAGTGACCTAACTCATGAAATGTGTCGAGATTTACGAATAATTGCCAATCACTTGCAAACCGACACCATTTCATGAGTCCAATTCCTATGTTAATTAAGTAAAAGTTTAAAAGAATTAAAAGCATAGAAGAAAGGTTAAAGGTAGTATTACGTTGTTTAAAAATGCCGATTTATTTTGAAAAAAATTAATATCCCGAAAATGTCAGAAATGGCTTTAATTTAGTAAACTTAGTTTTTAGATTATAGAATGTATTCTCATTCCACAAAAGTGGTACATATGGAGTTAGAAATAAAATAACGTCTAATAATAGTGTTTCGGTGAAGTTTACGTTTAAATATCGTTTAACAATCACTGTGATATCAAATATAGCGGTTTGTCAACTGCCTACATTCTGAGTGTAGATTCCAAAACAGTTTTTCAAGGATTCGTGTTCTCCTTGACTTGTTTGGGTTAAATTAGATAAGGTTAAAGAAGAGAAACTGGATATTGCTTGACTTCACCGATCGGGACGTCGTAGGACCAAAAGGTTTCATAAGCTGACAGGCCATGAGGCCGGTCGATGCCTAATAATTTTAAATAGAACTGAAGGCGGGATGGCAAACATACAGTTTTATGCTTATACAGATAGCGTTTCTTCCGTAAAATTAATTTACGCTTCTTATTCGTTTCGGATTACGTTGACTTTAGATCGACCTCGAATGTTTACTGAATACCTCACGATTTTCAGCGTTTTCACCTGATCGTCCATAAGGACACATTCTTACTGACCTGTCTGTTGAGAATTTAATATAGGGTTATTCTTGAAGGCACGTACGAATTAGTGAATTTTCGGACACTTCTTTTCACGAAGATGGTCGTTTGGGTCACATGTGAAAACTCATTCAAACATCAAACTTCGTTTTCGAACAAATAACTGTCCACAACAAAAGCCAGTGACTAATATGCCTTCCATCAATTAAAAACTTTCCATAATAAGTTACCTCTTTAAGAAGTGCTTTATTACTGCATTCCGTTGACGGATCTGTGTGAACTTTTCATTTTCGCACGGAGAGGCCAAGTAAACATTTTACACTTTTAGCCGTTCCTTTCACGTTCCTAAACAATACTAGTTTTCTACCGCAAATGTAAGAACATGCCTTACACTATACATTAAGGTCATTTCCCCCACTCTTGCTCGCTTGTAGACTTTATTCTTCGATTATGATTGCACGGCAGAACGTCCATATAAATACTGACATTTTGCTGAAACTATTAATTTTTTGCACATAAGCTAAACTACACGATACTTAGTGTTCCATATGCTCATAACTGGAAATGACCATTTGGTGGTGGTCATCTATGTGACATCGGGTAGAATTTTCTAACCGGCAAACAATTTCAACCCATTTAAATTAAGGAATCTCTATCTGCGTTATTACTGCACTTTCGGGCACCAAATCGCACAGATCTGCAAATTCGACATTTAGAAATTGATAAAACGTCTGGTTTCCTTAAAAGAGCCTTTGTCTTTGCAAGTTGCTTACCACGGTTAGCATCGAACAGATAATAATATTTAAATTCAGCTAAATCTGTTTACTAAAACTCTCGCGGGTAAATTACCACCCTTTCATTAAAAAAGTCGCTCAGATGCGTTACCGGAGTCTAGGACATGTGTCAGAATAGGAAATTGCTCGAATATGTTCCAACATCCATTTTCGCTAAACCTTACTGATATTTCACTCGATGTAATTATGTAAAAACAATTTCTGCACAAGAAAAGGATAGTTAATTGAGAGATTTGGATGAGCGAACAAAATGCGCAACGTTAAAGACGTCTAAAATTTCTCGCATTAGTTTCCGTTATCAGATTTCATGAGATAGGTCACGTACTGTATATGCACTGTTCGCTGCCTCCGTCAAGTAATTGTCATGTACAACTTATGATGGACGGACCTGACGCGTCAGGTAGCGTGAGAAAGAATTTTTTTATGACCCGGGAGGGGATCGGGTGTGTGAGGGAAGGGAGAGTGAGGAAGTTGTAGCGCAAGCCAACCATCACTACAAACTATTCAATGGGCAGCGGTATGTGCCCAAAACAGGCTTAGTGAGAAGACGGTAGATGGGGATGGGACACGAGTGGGGTCGGCAGATTATGAGGGCGCCAGCGTACTACAGGTGGTCTTATGCTGAATTCTAGGGGCAGTCTATTTTCCAACCTGAACCTGATTCTTTGCCATTTTAACCTGACCCTGATCTCAACCCTAACTCTGCATCCCACCCCGTGTCCCATCACAAAATTTAATATTACTGACACGACTGGTCTGCTATGTTATAATCTGATGATCAAGAGACTTTTTAGTAATACTAGAAAATGGCAGTGGCAGGCCCTTACAAGGTTGAAGTCCTCGGGAGCCTTAGAATAAATCTTCAGACACTACTGGATAATTGTGCAATGATTTACCGTACTAACAACACAGGTATTAGCTAAAAGCCCAGACACGCGTGTTTCGCCGATCTTGTGCCGCTGCCTGACGCAGCTGCGAGGGGTTCGGCTCGTCAGTGGGTCCCCCAGCTTTGCCCGTGTGTTTTCTGGTATATGAACTCTAGTTTTAATATGTCTTGTTTAATCTCCGAGGATATTAATGCGCGAACTTGAAGTAACTCTTTCGAAACAGACCTTTTCAGGCACGTTTCGAAATTTGACATGAATATTTGAGCTGAAATCTATCAGCTACTGCGGAATAACCGCAGCTAGTAGTATAGAATTGTGCAATGATTTACCGTACTAACAACACAGGCATTATCTGTTTCGAAAGAGTTACTCCAAGTTCGCGCATTAATTTCCTCGGAAATTAAACAAGACTACTGGATAAAGTTTAAAGTTCCATCAATGTTTAACTATCAAATAGAACTATTCTTCAGACCAAATAATGAAAATTTTGGCAATCTGTGCGGGATCCGAACCCAAGACAGCAAGGACAAGGCCAGAATAAAACCAGCGTAGTAATCGCCTGAGCAACGAGGCCCCGACAGGGAGTCGTAATTTGGGTCAAATGAACTATTCAATTCCGTCAAAACTACCTGCTAGTTAAGTGAACATAGTAGTGGGTTGACGATTGCCTGCTTAAGAGATTCTGCCTAGACAGTCAGTTTGCTGTAACAGAATCTGTGAACTCCGCACGATGGTAATTTGGCAAACATATTGGTAGAATTGACTTCTGTGGTCCCCTAAACAGGACAGTGCCTCCTGTGGCATTCGATTTGGTTTGAAGTAGAAGTGGTTTTTAAGACCCCTTTGAAAAGGATGTGAGAAAAGAAATCGTCTGCAGTACGGGTGGCTATGAGCCAATTTCCAGTGAGATTAGGGTCACGTCTAAGGTCAAGATTAGAACTATGTTTAAAGTTGAATTTAAATTTTATGGTACGGCAAGGCAGGATCAAGTTGAAGGTTAAAGTGGAACTAGTGTTAACAATGGAATTACGATTTAGGGCAGAGTTACAGTCAACCTTAGAAATAACGACGTAATTTTATATAAGGTTTCTTGTTTGAGTTTGAACACGTAAATTTTTCGTCCTTTTCTGAATTATGCGCATGTCCACCTTCACTTATTCTATAAAGTGGCTTTTAACTTTCCTAGCAGCCATTTTGCTATTGCCTAATACGGTGAATTTCTGATATCCAAGATTGGACGTAGTGGTAGCCCGGTTTGTGAAGTTTGGGATGACCACACATTCTGGGTATCATCGTACCCGCAGGTTTTAGCCCTTTAAACTCCTTGTCAGACAGAAGTCCTTCCTTGTGGAGATCTTTGAGCACATTTGTCAACTGCCTCTCGATGTTCTCGGTTCGATCTTTATCGTTCTCGGATTTTAAAAATTTTTTACGGTCCGATAATATTTCTTCTGGTTTTTCTCCTTAATCCGTATTATCCATCAGCACTATTCCTGAGCCCTTATCCGTGCTGGTGAATAAAATATTTTCATTTCACAAAAATCTCTTAGACTATCGAGGAAGGCTCTTGTTATGAGACCTTTGTTGCATGGAGCCTTCTTTAAATACTGTTCAGAGCAGTTTACTAGGGTCGATTTAAGATAGTCGACTCCTCTAATTTGGAAGAGTTTTAGACCGTTAGTCGGGCTAAAGAGACTCTCGAACGGGGTTTCGAGCTTAAGTTGCTTCTGCCTTCGCCATGCAATGCAAAACTTAGGAACGAAAGCTAGCACTTCTACGTGAGTTTTATCAAGGCGTACTGAAGAATACTTATGGACGTACCGTTCCGGATTGTTCGGAAGGGTAGCCGGCGCGTTCACTGGCTGAACACTTTCTAGGCGTTTAGACTACTGGCCTCGATCATCTTATTTCTGACTGTCTTCACATAGTCTTCAAACTTCAGTCTCTTGAGACTTCCAAGATGGTCGAGGGCTGCTGTTTTCTCCCATAGGTTCCTCTGAAGTTCCTCATTTCCTGACGCCCTGAGAGCCGTCGCAGGCACTTACAGCGCTTAAAATCCAACCGGAAGTCCCCTTTCTCCCCCCCCCTTTCCACCCCAACTCCACCGTCGTCGACACGCTGACTCCGTCATTCGGGCGTCGTGGGAGCCTGGAGTTCGATTAACCCTGCCCCTGAGAAGCACTTATATCTTGTCCACAATTAAAAAGATCCTTACCCATGTAAATCTATCGGCCTGATGATGAGTTTCCGAAAACATATATTCGCCAACTGACTTGTCTGACTTATGCGCATATCCATCTTCATGAATTCTGTGAGCACTTCCCTCTCCCGTGCTCCATTTAGACGTCCACATAAAGCAGCCCACCCAAAATATCAGTTATCTACCGGCTCCCGGACACGGTGTCGTAGTTCAGCTTGTTAATGCCCTGCAGTTGCTGTCGTGGTTGCTTACACTTCCCAGACCGCAACAACTGTCCAAATCTGCAAATAAAACGGCTGCCTATATGAACTTATTGAAGGATTTTTTGACAAAATCATACTTTAGTGGCTAAAACGGATTTCTTAATTTCAGTCGTTCTCGAAAGGTCTTTTTATTGACATTCACCTTTTCCCTGGATAAATTCGTAAACAAACAAAATCGTTTGACCCCTCAGTCCTTGTGAAAACAAGTGATCCGCCGAATCCACTTACAACATAAGGCATATAATTTTTGCTAGTTTCTCTGTCACATATTCTTAGATTATTGTCGGAGCGAACGTATCGAAAAACAAACAGCATTTCTTCCTCGCTCCAATGTCCGTTTGGGATTTTTAGTTTGATTTTACTAACTTTGTGGTTGTGCGTGAAACACCGCTTTTCGTCATACTTTATTGAAACATAATTTTGAATATATTTATCGACTTATATCTAGCTGACGAGCTCCTCATTTCAAAAAAGCTTAGATTTTTAATTAAAATATACTGTTAAACCTTCATTTACGCTTTTCATGGGCCTATTAAGTCTCCTCAACAAATACACTGGTCGACGATACGCATATACTTTGACTGCAATACAATCAAACAAATATTTTATTTTTGAACAAAAATAGGCTCCCTGCGCAGTTGCTTTCACGTGCGTGCTTTCATTTGGACTAATTTTTCCCATTGTTAAAAAAAAACCCTTGACTGATCTTCGCCATTCAGCTGCTCGCATGAAAACTTGTCTCGCGCTTTAAGGTCCAGTTTTGTGCTAACACACTTTCTCGTGACTGGCACCTTTTCAACAACCACATAGGCGTCAACGTGCATTTTTGGTTAGGATCCTGAACGTGTTTATTAATTGATTGGTGTCTGAAATGAGAACACCAGTTAGTACCTGTCTTTTTTGTCTGAACAAAGCTCAGTTTGGCAGGTAGAATGTCCTACCTTCAAGCACATTTTTCGTTTCGTCCCATTAACCTTTTCAGTTTCATGACTCTTGACAACGTGTTGCTTTTATAGTGTTACCTCGTCTAGGGCCCACGTTCAAATTATACAAATAATCTTTATATGTGGACTTTTTAAATTTCCCAAAATGGGTATTTCACTGCTACCAATAGTCCTCTTGATTGGTGTGCCAAGCCACAAGATTTCGAAGTGGCTAGTACACCATCTGCATCCACTTTGAAAGAACTTCGAGAATTCCGCTGATGATTGAAAATGTCTTCCTAGACAAAAAAGAAGAAGTGAGTATTGCAGTCGACGTGATAATAGTTGCACTTGATATAGTCTTACGCTTCACCTTCATTCCATCCGATTTGGCGAGAGGCTGCGTCGGAGAATTCCACTGATCTGACTGCTGACGCTTCACTCCAGCCACTTGATGTTTGGCAGAAAACCAATTTTTCTTTCTCCAAACCATTTTAGCGACAACTAAAAGGGGCTTCTTTGGGTTCGCCTGTATCTGGCTTTTTAGCAGAAGCCATAAATGTAGGAAATGTAATCTATAACCTTGTTTAAAATTATCTCAAAAATGGCTATGCTGTGCTGATGACACATTTGTCATTGTCAAGAAAAACGAATTGAATCTGCTCTACACGAATCTTAACTCCATATTTCTAGGAATCAGTTTCAATTTCAAAACGAGGGTTGATAGACAAATCTCATTTCTGGATGTCCTTGTACGCCAAAAAACCGATAGATACCATCACAGTTAACTTTGTCGAAAGGAGACATATTCAGAGGTCATCCTACAACTTGAGAGTAACCATCTTGTCTCTCAAAAGAGGAGTGCCATCTACAGAATACTAAATCGGTCCAAAATGCACTGTTCTGATAGAGAAAGTTATCAAGCAAAAATGAAATATCTCTTCAAATTATTTTCCCAGAACGGATACCCAAGCGTATTTGTGCGTTATTATA
>CACRXP010001565.1:3794-27710 GCA_902702965.1 Spirometra erinaceieuropaei | reverse complement strand
CACACCTCTCATTGAAAATCTCGTCATCTCTAAAATTTATACTCTTGGACGGTGTAAACGTAGGTTCAAAAAGTTTATAATTACGGCATTTTTAACACCGCGCAATTTCCATTCATACAGCATCGTAACTGCCCCGTTACGACTGTTTCTCATGAAATGTACAACGTAGTCAGTATCCATTACAAAATTTTATGGACCCTATATGGTATCTTTCTTAGGGTATAGAAGAATACGTTATTTTCTTTACGTGGAAGACATACACCTTGTAGACTGATCAGCTCAACATTATTCGAAAGTCAGAAACGTTTTATAAAACCTAATAATACTCCATCTTTAAGTACAGATTATAAATAGGACGCGACTCTCTATCAAAAGAGTGAACGAAAACATATTTTTGTTCATGTTTTTTGTAAAATTTATTTGAATTTGCATATTTTTGTTCATCGTTTTCATAAATTATGTTCGAATTTATAAGACAATGGAAAATGAATTTGAAAAACGCATACCACTTAAGTAGTCATTTTTACCAAGAATTGTTTCTACAGGAGCTCGAAAAGCGTTGCATTCAAAAACAGTCATCCTGTAGAGTCCGAAATATTGTCGGAATATGCCGCATGATAATCAGTATTACAACTGCTTCTAAGCCATCTTTCCCACTTGAAAATGCATTAGAGGATTTCAGCCAGCATTTCATGAGATCGTTCACTTACTGTTTTTGGGGTTCTACACCCTAACGTTACCAAAAAGTCTCTACTTGCCTTCCATCACGCAGTCGAGGTGCGCACTTAACCAGTTACAATGACTGCCGCACTAAATATGCACAGCGGAATTTACGAAACAATGGTTGAACTTATTCTAGAGTCTCTGAAGAAAATCGTTGACCTTTATTGCATGCGTCTGCAGCTCATGGCATGCACACGAAAATCTAGCAAATGCGTTTTTGGCAGTGCCACATTTTGCTGCACAGTATTTGGAAAAAAAAGAGAAATTAGCACGGACGAACAGGCTTTAAGTTGAAGGAGATAAAAAACGAGTTTGATACAGTCCGACTTTCTGGCCTTTTGTTTTGAAGACAGAAAACGAGCCCACTGCGTGTCCTTAAAGTAGGTCTTATATATTTCTGACTAAATTTCAGAATTATGTTTATAACCTTTCTAATTTAACCTTGAATATCCCCACTGCATATTCTGCAAGCCTTGAGCCTGATTTTCAGGGCCTAAGCACTTGATTTGATGAAGTGCAAGCCCCGGCTTTAGCGAACAGATATGGATACTACTGACAAGCGATGACGTATTTGTGCTGGCAAGGGCCCTCCGGTTTCTGGAAATATTAGAATTGATATTTTGGGCATTTCATGTCAGCCAATTAGTATATTTACGAAAATTACTATTCAACAAAGAGATTTATTATCCACTACTCGCGTATTTAGGCCCTATTATCACAGACATTTGTGAGATGTTGCGACATAGCCCTAGTAGATAATGGAGACCTGGAGAGGCATATTGACACTGTACACACCATAGCAAAACCTTTCATTTTCTAACCTTCTGTTTTCAATAATTAATGAAGATCCTCGTTTGTAATCCCCTCTTCCGATAAAAACTCTTTTGGGCTGATCGTCGGCGAATTCATCGACAACCAAGTGCCTTGGACAGTATATAAGAAACCGAAATTATTCTGCTTAGAATGTAAATGCCAGTGGGATGCACTGTGCACTTTTCTAACAGAGCCACTTTGTTTGTCAAACTTTGGTCAAGTTTTGGGACGAGGAACATAACACAAAATTTCGTCTTTATAGGGGTTACAAACCACAGCGCTCATGGCAGAGGAAAATTATACGGATTACTTGCCTGCTAACCGTCCTCCATTCTGGTGCGCTTTGTCCCCACAAAATTTTTTCACAAACCTGCTATAAAAAATAGCAATAAGCAACTCTGTCCACCGTCTCCACAGGAGGACTCCAACGTCATCCCTGTCGGAACCCACCACAAAACCCTCGAGCCAACCACCATAAACGGTGAGCAAACGCCGCCGCCGCCGTCCAGCACCGTCAGTGTTGTCAATGTCGGTCGTATGCGGCGACGGTGACGACGACTGTCGTCACACCAACTCCCGCCGCCGGTGAGACACCACAGGCGCCATCACCACCACCACCAACACCAACACCACCAACACCAACACCACAGGCGCCATCACCACCAGCACGTTGCCAGGACATAAGCTAAAAACAGTAAATATGATCAGAAATGACGTCAGCCCCAACCAAAGTGAGCTTTTTACATTGTGGTGGAGAGTTAGATCAAAAAAAGTCACCACATCAAATGCAAACGCTAAGAAATGCCTGAAAAATTATATCACCATCTGGGATAAAGACAACTTAGTGTCAATGTCCTCATTAACTCCAGGGAAAGGGGTTTACCATTGTTAGTTAAAGTACGCAAATACATCTAACCCTGTCCCGAAAACGCAAATAAGAAAACTAAGAAACGACATTTCTTGGCGCAGAACAGAGCAGAGAAACTGTCAAAAACTTAGACAATAAAAGCCCTTAATCCGGATAGAAGGTTAATATTTCTTGATAACAACTCATTCCTACTGAAGGTAGGCGGGATTTTTTCATTACGGTCAGATCATATCGGGCGTTATTCCTGACCGCGCCAAATTTAGCTCAGATTAAATCGGTCTGCGCACCTCGCGAGACCATAAAACCGCCAAAGCAATTCATGATCTGATATAAAACGCGCCAATGCATATCAACAAACACTTCGAGCCAGGTGAAGCCTGTGAAGTCGGCATTTTATTTCGTTCTCTGGTGATGAAAAATTTCCAAACACACAAATTAATAATTATGTGGAAACAGCTCGTCTTACAAAGCAGTAGCAAAGTCTAAGCCCACGCACTTTTTTGGCGATGAGAAAATTGGCCGATGGTAGCAAGCAGGCGAGCTCCAGGAAGCAGCTCAGAAGAAAACGACGATGCGACCATTGAAACAAGAAGATTACTGGCTCGACGCTTCGGGTTCCCACTTGAACCCATCATCACTCACCCTTGTTTGCTACTGTTTCTGATGATGGACTCGAGTGAAAATCCAAAATTTTAACCGAAAAAAGTCTTGCTTATGTGATCGCATCGTATTTTTTTTGTTTCTGAAGTGTAGCATCGCTTTACGTCTATCCGCTTTGCGACGTCTCATCTTAGTGAATTGTTCTGAGTCAAACAATGTTCCCGTAGAATGGCGGCGGTACTCCGGGCAGATTTTGGATCATATGGTTTTGCGATCCACTCGTTCAGGGCAAACAGACTAAATACGGACAAGATCCCGTGTTTTTCCTTATGAGTTATTTTGTAAGCGGGAATAAGGTCATCTTCCGGCAAAAAATCTTAATTTTGCAACCAAAGATTTTGAAATCCTTTTATTAGGCCTTTTGTCTAAAATCAGTCAGGCAGATAGACAGAAAACCACTGTTTTCGGGATGCGACGGTAGGCAGATAGAGGCAATAAATTTGTTAAAATTAATTTCTTTTCGTACAAAAGCAAACAAAACGGAGGCGAGTAGTGACAGGAATTTGCCCAGGTCGGCTTAATGAATAGCAGAAGAATGCCGGTGCATATGTTAACTCGGCGAATACATTAAGACAGATGGGAGTCTCTTATATCATGTCGGAACTTTAGACGCTAGGCCTTTTTTTTATTGATATTCACATCTAAAGCAGAGACATGGTGAAGAGGGGTTGATGAGTTCAAGTGTGACAACGAAACGCTAGCTATCAATGGCTCTTTTTGTTAGCCGCAATCTGAACTTGGCTTTTTCACGGAATACTGTGGGCCTTGTGCCAACAGAACAGAAAATGACGCATATAGTGTATTTTTTCGACTATTGGAGGTCTATTGGTAAGCATACAGAAATGCATTTGCATAACAGCAATTATTCCGGACGTGGGCGAAATTTGCTAGCAGCAGTTTACGACTGACTTAACTGCAAACTACTCCTCGAGAAATTGCCGGGATTTCGCAGAGGAGGGAGAGCTGTCGGATAAATTGCCCGTGAATGCAAAGATTAGCGGGCTCACTTTCAAAACCAACCCTGCATATGTTAGCTGAGATAGATCCAGAAGCATTCCCCTACGTGTCTGCGGCTCGAAAGGGCACGTAAAGTCAGGACTAAGTTTCTGATTCATTGTATGTCTTCACACACGGAGGCGGTTGACGAGTGTTTATGTGGAATGTAGAAAACGTTTGCGGCATATCCTAAGCAATGGATGGTGACGCGTCACTAGAAACCGTCATCTACAACTGTTTTGACTGCGAGTGTTTCGGTTCTGACGATTGGTATGCTTTGTCTTGAATCCCATGACATGTCTGTTGGAATTTAATAGGCGATACGGATTACTCAACTTCGTTCTACATAAGTGTCGGAGTCGCAGTGACGCGATCTGCGCTGGAATTAGCTTTCGGTGATAGTTGACATGCGCTGCATCGGGCGCAATCTCTCCTCCTCAGTTTGGGCTCCGTGTTAAGACAGAGTCAAGAAGAACGGAGGGGCGGTGGGTGTCTGGTGTAGCGTGAACCTCTGCCTGAACGGACCATCACAGTCCATATGTGAGATTTTGCGGGTGGTTAGCCCAAAAGCGCCTGCCAGACGTGATCTGTCTATCATGTTGACCCAGCGCAATTCTCACGTGGTCTATTGTTGAAACCGTCATAGAGAACATCGTGCGAACTCAACGATGGGCCAAACCCTCCCCTCCGCGGTTGCGTCATTCAGCGTCAAAAACAATGGCCAACCCGTGTCTTGGGTTTTAACTAATATCTCTGCCGATGTCGTAGTGAATTAGTCAATGTTACAGGCCTACCATTATTCAATCTGTTTCCGCAATACGACTGGTTAAGCGTTTGATTAATTTAAGTATATTGGGACAAGACCTTAGTTAAATTCACGCTTTATTCAGCCTTCGCTTGCCCCTGTGGAGCAGGTTATATTGGTCGTACGAGTCGGCGCTTATCCAGGAGAATACGGGAAGACCTCCCGGCATGGCTGGGAAAAGGCAAAACGAGGAGAATATGCAGCGCCATTCTCGCGCATGTTGTCGATTCCGAACACCGTGTGGACCCCAACGAGGCTTTCGTGCGATTTATATGGTCCCATCGTGCTACGCTAAGCTACTAGGCCAGCGCCTGTTGGCGACAACAGAAGCGGCCGCCATTAGGTAACGAAAGCCAAATTTACGCGCACAGAAGAACCACGTTCAGGCTCCGCGCCTACAGTGTTCGTAGGTCGGCTAACGCTGCAACTCTCAGCGCCATTCCACTCTCGCCCCGTCCCTGACACGGACTGATATTACTCCCCCCCCCTTCCCCACATGCCCACACCCCGGCGAACTTTTATTGATTTCTCTAATCGCTGACATGTTTTACTTCTACCCCGTTCTCATATAACTGTACTGGCCCAAAGAGAAGTTATCGAAAGCTACGTATGCTCGCCACCTCGTCTTCTGTTTACCGCTATGGGGATTTTCGCAACTCTGGGGAATTTGGTTGATTTCACACACATTTGCTGTTCAAAGCATTTCAAAGACGGGTTTTCCTTCTGCCATTTCAATTTACTTCTTAATAAGCTGCTGTTTTAGGTGAGCTCAAAAACAGCTCCGCCTTCTGTAAACCCAGAATGGCACCAATAAAAATCTGTCGGTAAATGCAGGGTATGTAATCCCTCTGGGTGGGTGGTTGACCCTTAATAACATCATCGATATTAAAATTCTCAGTTTTCGCCTCAAGATTAGAGTGTGGTAAATGGTTAAAATTGGTGTTATTTGGCTTATTCTTGGGGATAGGGTTGCCAGGCTTGGGCTATGGTTTGAATTTGTGATGGGGGGCTAGGGTTAGGATTTGAGGGCTTGGCGTATGGTTACGGTTACTTTGACTTTTCCTTAACTAGTGACAGGCTAGAGATTCCACATAGAAGGCATGACCATGGTTGACGTTAGGATCCCCAAAAGGGTTGCAAACCATACCCCTCCCAAGCTGACATACAAACGTAAACATTGCACAGTTGTCAAAGAAGGCAATGTAACCGACTGAAACTGCAATGTGATTGTGACGTATTTCGAGGCGCCAGTGAGATTCGCTGTCGCTGACCTATGAAGCTCTGTGCAGGCCTTCAGATGTCTGAAGAAACGGTTAGCCAAATACTGGAACAGCCGTCAGCTGAGACGTATTTGAACTCCCCCAGATGCAGCTCAATGCCAATTAAAAAAGGGTAGAGGGGCGTTCCAGGCTTCCTTGTCCCTGTGGATATTGTCATTCAATCAGAGAGAGTCACGTTCTTCGACTCATTTGACCTTCAGCTACTGAGTTAAATAAGTTCCTGTAGTTTTTTTCATATTTGCGCTCCGTTCCTATGTGGCGCCCGAAATGTACACAAGCTTGATTTTCCCCCATTGCAGGGTCGGCGTAATTGCTGGGCGTTATCAGTCTTTTTATTGCAGACAGCTGCTGCGTCTCTTAACAGTGGCAGAGAAGGCGATGGTGTGAGGAGGCTTCATAATTATATATCATGTTACTGTTCATACTCTTTTCGTGGTTGGCGTCAAGGATATTGGAATGAACACCAGTCGACTTAAGGAGTTAATGTTTACTGCATTCTAATGGCTGTAATTTGCGCCCTTACATATAGCGGCAAATTTTTGGTAAAATTTTACTTATATATTTATGTATATCTAATGGTAGAAAGCAGCTCACTGATCGTTCTTACGGAAACCACTCGTTCAACTGTGCTCATTCTCGAGCCCAACCAGCCGCCGAAGTGCGGCGCATACTATAGGCAGAATGGTATTACTGACAAAGTTAAGGGAGACTGGAATGGCCATTTCTGACTTATTAGCCGTTTTCAGCGCCTCTGCCATTGTATAATCCCAATCAAAACCGACAGGGGAACGAGTCCGTTGCTCAGTGTTTCGAGGCGTTGGAACTCTAATTAACAGGTCGCGAGTTCCAGCCCCATGTATTGCACATTTGGCAGTTGGGTATGACTGGCTGACGACGGCTAGCAAGCCAGAAATGGCCATTCACCTGTTCACCTGTACGCTCTTCGTGTGGCTAATTACTCCGCCTAGGCGAAGTCTCAGCACCGAGTATGGAAGGGGAAAATCATTGCACTTGTTAATGGACTGGGGGCCAGTAAACCATGACTCAAGCAATGGTGCTGAGAGTTCGCCTAGGTGGAGTAATTAGACACGCGGGAAGCGCACAGGTGACCCTTTTCCCAACGCCAGGGTCGTTGGGTCAGATGGTCGAGCAATCATCACACAAACATCCAACACACGTGATGAAATTGCGACAAGTCACGACGCGAATGTCGGCCATCAAAAAATCAGCACGCCAAGTGCAACAATCTTTGATGAGGGGGGAGGGTCTTGAATATTCATAGGTATGCGGTAGCATGACGATTGCATCCTTTATATACTGCGGCACCTTGTGTATGAACCACCCGTATATGCCCTTGTCTCTGATGATGTGTTCGAGCAAGAATCCGAAACGTCAGGCTAACAAAGCTCTTATCCCAGCGATCGTGTCTCCTTCTTTAAGACTGCTTTCTGGGACCACTTTGCTTCGTTTCCATCGGCAAAATGCGAACTATCCACAGAAATACGAGAACGCCTGCTAAGGAACTGTGAAAGTAAGATCATGCACAGCTGCATCTTCGCGCATTAGGTTAATTCTGGGCATCGTGTGACCCAAATGATGCCTTCCCTGCGATTTATAAGCTATCACAAATTTTACTCTAAGCAAATGGGTCAGTGCATACTAGCAGCAACAGAAGCGACTGCTATCAAACTACGCAAGTCCCGATCCTGTGTGCGCAGAAAAACCTCCTGCATACTCCGCGTCTACAGTGGTCAAAGGTCAATTAGCCGCGCCCCCATCCTTCTCCATTTCTATCTCCCCTGTGACACGGCTCTACCCACCCCTCACTACCACCTACAGCCTGCATTCCCCACCTCCCTGCTCTCTGGCAACGTTATAGAGAAGGGCCCAACTTAACTGTCAGTAGATTGTGGATCGTGTCATATAGGGTTTTATTTTGGCATACGTTTGCATGCGGTTGCAGAAATTACACCCCCAACAACAATTACTTCCCACGACCTCACACCTTAACTCAAAATTCGTTATTTTGTGAAACTAGCTTTTTGTTTATCGTTCAGTTACTACTCTCATTTCCGTCGTTGCACAATAGCGTAAGATAAGACTTTCGACATAAATCCAGGTAATGTTTGTGTTTTCTTTCATTCTGTCAGCTTACTGTCTAACTGCTGCCCCACCCATAAGCCTCCCTTTACCATAAATCACATACGGCACGAGCCACAGTCTACTGACGGTTAAGCAGGGTTCTTCTCTATACCGTTGCCTCCTTCCTATTCACATACCCCGTAAATGATTTTTCTTACCGCTCAAACATTCAATTTTGTACCTTAGAAATTTATTGAAGGCACACATTTGCTCGCGAAAATATCTTCTGAATTGCTTTATGGGAATCCTCGCAACTCTTATTCTAATTTATTAGTTAATGGCAGGGCGCCAGACATGTTGTTTTGTAAAAACTTGCGTTCTTGGTATATCGCCAGCCGGACAATAAGCGGTATGGTCTGCATTAAGGACAAGGCGAACAAGAAAATCTTTTGCACGATTCATTCTAATTTCAATACGGAACACATTATTGACCATTAAGCAGTCGATTAGTCTCCAGGCTGCCCCTTCTGCTATTTCTCGTACAGCATTTTGCACGTGTAGAATCTGCAATTTTTCACGGTGTTTTGCTAATGCTGTTGTATTTAATTTCTTTTACACAGGAACATATACTGTGCATTTTCACAAAATACATATACTCGTCCAAAGTTAAATAGCACACTTTCGTCATGCCGCCCGCACTTTGCTTGCAATGCCCTCCTTCTTTTTTCGTTTAAATGAGTATTACTCATAATTACCAGAGTGTTTTGTCGGGGCAGTTAGGCCGATTTTCGATATATTAAAAGTTGGAAATAGGCTTGTGCATACTTTCCGTTTGTCTGCCTAAGTTAATATAACAAAACCTTTATGCATTTATAGTGGAGGCTCGATCACTGCCGTTAAACAATCCGAAATGGTTACTCCCCATAAAGCATAAAGGTGATTTTCTCATAAATGTCGAGTTAAAAGACAATATAAGTAACATGTTATATTTCCATTCTCTGGAAATACGGGGCAGATGCTTCTAGTTAATGTTACCTGTCAACAGACTACGCTTACGCTAGCAAAGGCCAAACTAAAAATCACATACTAGATCAGTCTGCAAAAATACCAAGGGAGGGCGATTTTTTGTCAGTTAGGCATGATTTCACCAAAAGGGGAATTTCGGTTTAAGGCAGGTCGATCACTTCTCGCTAACTAGGTAAGTTAGTAAGAGCGGATTCAAGGTTTGGCTAAAATATCAAGTAGTAGATCAAACCTTGTCAGATATGGAAGTAGGAAGAGGAGGAAGTGGGGAGGACGAAGGAAATCGAGATGGTTTCCAAAAATATTTTCAGATTCTGCACAACGCAACTATCCTAATAAAATTTTTGTTGGGAAGGATGTCGTACGTCTCATATAAAATCCTGTCAGCAATAAGGGATTCGACGTTTAAAGTACAATTTAATTTGCATTCATTCAGGAAATATGCTTCTATTCGGCTATCGGCTGTTCTTGTGTTATTAAGTGAAAGAGGCCTCCGGATACCCCCAAAGCTATCTAAAAAGCAGTTTCACACATCTTTCAAACATCGATGTTCTAATCCTATTAAAAGGACCAACTTTGGTAAAATGGTTCTACTTCTGATTAAGAGGGTTATGTGAAGTAAGAAATTTGAAAACACTTTGCTCGTGGCTACCACACATCGACAGCCGTGGCCCAATTGTTAATTTATAAGTTTACGTTTTGGATTGTAAAACTATATAGAAGAAACACATCCAGAAACAGAAACATGCTCCTCATTTCCCTGTATTGTCATAAGCAAGGAAAGCAAATAAGATCGTTAACATGTAATCCTCGTATTTAATTCTTGGCATTTGTATTGGCATGACCGTTATTTATCATTGATTATTTTCGATTTCTCACCAGCTGCACTCGCTCATGTCCCTTATTTCGAAATCAGTTTTTTTATTTGCGTAAGAATTTTAGAGACGAGGCCCACAGAAGATGCGCTAAAATAGCTATCAGGCGTCGGAACACCATTTTACGCGAAGATTACAAAGCGACTGAAAGTTTGGTTCTTTTTCAGGTTTCTTTTATTTCTGTCTAATCATTTATGGTGCCGAATTGTCATTCCCAGGGCTTTAATAACCACAACGTTCTGTCTGTAGTCATTTTGTTTAAAAAGAGTCCTGTAGCCTAGAAATATTGGAGACGGATTATTAAAAAAAGGCGCCCATGTGTCTTCCGCTACTCGCACGTTCACGCGCAACAATGGTTTGCTCATGAAGCCAAGCACAGCATATATATATATATGGATTAATTTCGGTCTTAAGTTCAGAGGGACTCTGTGCTTGCAGGGCTGCAAAGATGCGTCAGTCGGACAGAAGGCGATCTTCCGCAGTTTCCTGGCTCTCAACCGGGAATGCTAGTTACTATGTTGCATGATGTGAAAAACGAGAAAACTCTGTTGTGCAGGGAGCCATTACCTTGCGGTGGAAGAATTGCATCACAAAGAGACGGTGGGAAGTGGTGAAGACGTTGCATAGAATGCTGACACTTGACAGTAGTCAGTGGCAGCTCCTGGAGATGGATCCCTGAGACTTCATCGGCACATGAAGAACCGACACGATGTTGTTCAGCATCCATATTATCTAGGTTGATCCCGGAGGAAATTTGGAGGTATGCAATGGAGAGCCTGGAGAGTACGTCAGCCACCTCATTGTGTGACCCGACGATGTGGCGGGTGCATGAGATGAACTGCGAGATGTAGTTCTGTATGCTAATTATTCGGAGCTTGATTTTTTTGGAAGTTGACATGAGATGAAAGGAAAGGGTCTGGTAATTCGTAAACGCAGTGGGGTTCCTACCCTCTGGGGTGTACCAAAATTGATTCACGTCAGAAGGCCTAACGGTTGGGTTCAAAAATGCAACAGTCGGGCAGGAGGTTATGTTGAGCAGTTTTGCGGGAGCTCAGTCGGAAATGCAGGCTAGTCTGTTGCTTGACGCAGAAACTAGAAAAAGTCCGTTCGACAAAAAGCAGATCCACGGCCTACCTAATTCGAACTGGCATTTTATCTTTCAACATAGCTGATAAATTGCTACAGTGCTCATCTCCAAACTCCTCCCGTCTACAAAACTCATCCCTACCTGACTACATTAATGTCGACTTCCCCCTAATAAGCCGTCTTTTTACTTCCCCTTCCATTTGCGTTAAACAATCAGCATAACTCAATTTCTCTTATTACGCCTGCACGCTCAACAATTTCTGCTCTTCTATCTTCGAAGGCCGCAGACGTCATTCTGCACAAGTAGTGGGCAAGTTACGGAATCAGCTGAGAATGAATAAACGGATTTGTCTGAGCACAACCAGACCAAACTTATGAAATGATGACTGAAATTCTGAAGTACGTTTTCGATTGGGTGGGTAACTTGGGTAAATTCGTACCACTAATTATCATACAGCATATTGCTATGATATTTTAGAGTCGCTAGGATGTTTTGCTTTCGAATGCACCTCTTTTCGGCACTCGAAAATACCACCAGTCAAGTAGTGTGCTTTTTCACATTGATTTTCGATGTCATTACAATTTCAAATATTTTGTCGAAACTGTGCGCATAAATATTCCTTCCGGTACTCAACTGTCATAACATTACGCTGACTTTAAACTAACACTAGAAGAATGATTACCATTTTGGCTTCAAAATCTTCCACTTATGAGATTTTTAAAAACTTTCAACACATATTCACACAGTACGTATGACGTAAACCACATAAGGCATCCGACATGTTCCGCATCTGTTGCAAAACTGTATGAGTTATACGCCGTGTCTTTTTAAGAGCATAAAGGCGTGTATGATTTTTCCATCACATTTTCCTTTCCTGCATTGAAACGTCTGTATTCTGCTTCTTTCATATTAAGGCGTTATGCCTTGTGTTGATTAGTATCACAACCCCAGCTAAGTATTCTTTCCTAGTCAAAAACGTATTTCAGGATTTCGGCCAACATTTAATGTGATCGGTCATTCTCTGTATGCCAGCCGAAGCCTCCGCGGCCAACCTGAGAGACAAAGCTCAGTCGCATGACTTTTGGCAGCCTCCAGATTTAAAGTTCCTTCGACTATTTACACCATCGCGCTGATTACATAGTAAAAGTTAAATGTAATTATTGGCCAGACTGCATTAAGAGTCAAATGTTTCCATTATCTTGAAGAACTTCTCATCAGAGCTCACTCTAGCTCGCCAACAACTTTTACTTTTGTCCACAGGGATAGGCTTACTTTTAAATCAAAGAATAAATGGTAGTTATTGGGACTATCGTTTGTAAATTTGAGTAGGTTGCACAATGACCTAGAAACGTTCGATTTTGGCGGCAGGGGTCAACAAAGGAACGACCGTCATTCAGTCTGAGACCAGAGGATGTCCCCCGTGTGAATCTTTATATTCCCAAATTCGACTCAAATGGACTGACCGTTATACAAGGCCACGGAGTAAACCGCGTTTCAAATCATACCATTTTCCGATTACAAGACTTGGATTTGACTGGCTGACAGGTCTCGTCACAAATAATCGCTCCAGTCTTGCGCATTTTTGTGCGCAAAAACCGTTTTTACACTTGACCTACAGATTACTGTGCCAAGTTGGAACTCGAAGCATAGTATCCTGGTATGCATTTACAATTTGCACAAACAAAAGATGATGCCTAAATAGTTAGAGTTATGTTTTTACAGGCTGATCGCGTACATTCGTCTCCTATCAACTGCAATGTGTACAATTTGACCAGTATTATGATTAATGATATATCTTCTCGAATGAAAGCGAAATTTCGAGTTTCAGGTATATGCGTAAGTGAAAAAGAAGAGTCGAGTACCGGAACACTTTGTTTATTGTCCTGAGCATTCAGACTCGTACAGGACGATAGATTCCCGTACGGGTCTAAAAGTTCAGGACAATAAACGAAGTGTTCCGGTGCTCGACTCTTTTTCACCACTTATACAAGCAAACAAGTTTTAAGGCAAAAGGATAATGAGTATAAGGATGGCTAAGTTTGTTTATTGTAATCATTCCTTGCGGTAAAGTCATTAAAATTAAAGGTTTTTGGTAATAACCAAGAAACATTTTGTTGGGCTTTGTACGTATGTGCTTCGGATGAAATGGATAGACCAGTTTTTTGGGCGATTGTTTTGAGGAGAGTGGGTTGTGCGTCATTTTAGAAACAAAAATGGTGTCATCAGAGTGACACGTCTATCCAGAAATTGTAGCTGGTTACCGACAGTGTATTCGCTGTCCTGTGCTCAGTGCTCTAGATAAGAAAACCCGTGCTCTGGATACCCCTATTCGATAATAAATAAGTAGTACGTCCACAATACAACACATATATTTTTGGAAGTTCTTTTGTCTGCTAAAGCTCAAGCAAAAACAAATTCTTAAATTTAAAAATTGCGTTTCAATCGATTGAATGCACAATCCTAATAACGTGTGTCAGGTCATTTATGGGAAAATTTGACAGAATTTTAAAAATAAATGATGCACAGATGGACGGAATTTTGATGACGCTTGTGGGGATCACAGTTACTGCGTTGCGGGTGAATTAACCGACCTAGCCTGGTTTCTGTAGTCCCTTACGCGCGTGATTTCGTTTTTGGTTGTGGCATCAAGGAAATAAAAGTTGTAATTCGGCTATAAAATCCTTTCAAGGCTGGCATCTAACTGGTTTTTTGTAAGCTTTTGAATCCTATCATGTTTTCTTGCAGGAAACGTATGTGGTTTGATTGGCTAGCCCACTCGACAGTGGTCCTACATGGGGGGGGGGTATTTCCAAACTTGGCTTGAGTTCAAGAGGTCGAAGGGTTGAACGCGTTGCTGGTTCAACTCGACTTTGATTTCTAGGGAGTATGTAGATCAGTTTGCAGTCTAGAGGCGCCGAAAGACTTAACAAGGGACTGCTTTGCAACGAATGTCACACGCGGGATACTTAAGACAGCCATTTTTCGGCCACAAATACAATTCTGACTAAGTGTCCATTTACGCTTCGATGGGAGAAGCAAGCTTTTTGTGCGCAGACCGCCTTATGTGTGTAGTCCACTTCTGGCTTTTTTGTGTAGTTGGTTGCATCCTTTTTGGCAGTCGGCCTTTGTACGATAAGGCAGAGAGCGTGTGCGGGCGTGGCGTGTCGCGGTAAAGACCACAGTTGGTGCATCTTGGGGCGGAGCTCCGGACATTTGGTAGCATGCCTGGGTGGTCCGTTCAGGCTAGTGGCGACAGCAGTAGTAGAGGGTGCGGCAATCGAGCTCGACAAAGCGAGTCTCTCCGCACGAAGAGAGAGTTCGTGCTGGCAGGTGACTCCTGGAAAGCTCGGGCTAAATTCGCTGTCTTAAATCACCAACACGCGAACTTACGAATACGGCTCAGTCTTTAGTGCTACCCGTTCCTTCCGTGGCCGTCTAAACCCTCTTCTCTGACTGCCTCCTATGTAATTATTTCTACAATTACATCTCCACTACACGCGGTTATAAGAAACAAAGATACATACGCTGCCGAGGCCCTTGTTAATGCTTTTGAATATCCAACATGCTTAAAAATACTTTCTAGCTAAAAAAAACTAAGGATTTTATTTCATATACAGCAGATTGCTAACTCAAGAATTGTTTAAAAAATATTCTGAGGTGCGTTTTCGACTCGAAAAAATGACCTTAGTAGGTCTGCAGTATTAATCACCGTGCATGATAATCGCAAACTATTTCGGTTGCAGTTGAATGCCAGGTTGCGAAAGAGCTTCTTTCTGATAACCTGAAAAAACTGCACTTTGCAAACGAATTACTTACGAAGTAGACGTTATTCTCGTTAATCTCCGATATCCTTATAAATTGAAATGTATTCCATAGAGAACATGCGAAAACATATCCATTCTTTTTATACAGTTCGTAGAAAATTGCGTCTTCCTTAAATTTTAGACTTACGGGAAAAGCATAACTCGGTTTTAAAAAGCTTTTCCCACTCCCAAACAATCTTGAATCAAACATGCTGTTACGCTTTCATTCAGGGTTTTGTAAAAACAACCTCAATATTCTCCGTTTACGGAAAATCCTACAGTTATATATGGTTTATAAACAGGTGTTTCAGGGTTTTAAGAATCTTATAATTCAAGACTTTTGAAGGCCGAATTATACCTTTTCGTTAAGTATACCGTTCAGAAAAACTTAGTAAGTTGCAAAATGAGTGAAAGAATGTATATTTTGAGCATATTTACTTTGAAGAATATTCGGATTCATTAGAGCATCTAAAATTGACGATAAAAATTCATGCTGCCTCAGTAGTATTCTTGTACAAAATATAGTTTTTTAGGCAGTCGGAAAGAATATCTTTCTAAACTCAGCTTTTCGACGTAACTGAAATATTTTTGGATCGTCCTGTACGGTGATTAGTACTACAGCCCTCTTAAGATCATTTCTGCGAGTCGGAAACGCACCTCGGAATTTTGATAAACATTTCGTGAGTTGGTTCATCTACTGTATGGCAAAAAATGACTTGTGATTCAAAACCTTTACAGCCATCCATATTATTACAACCATGTACTTTGAATTTTGTAAAACGTGCGCGCACTGGCCATTTAAATTGCACACTTTACCAAGCTGCCAGTTTTAAAAACTCTTCTATAATAGCGAGCATTTGGAGTTTGTTAAAGCTAGGTAAAGTGCGGCCTAAATTGCATAACCACCACGAGAATTTAAATTGAGGTCGAATCTGCAAGTACGGCAATGTTTTTGTGCCGTAGCTAGTAGACGCTGTGTCAGCGGTGTAAGGTAGTTCAGAAAGCTGCGCTAGGATCCACACGATGTCCGAAACTGATCATAAATACTTGAATAACGCCGCTCTTATGTCTACTGCCTGGTCGATCGTAGCCCTGCTGAGACGTGTCAACGTTTCCTTTTTAATTGACGTCAATAAGCATATTTTTGAAATCCAAACGCTTCGTCCTTTTGGTGCCAGAGATCAAGAATACGTCAGAATTTGCCAGCGGAGATTTGGGAAAATCTATGTATTCATCGAAAACTGATTTAGAAACAATCACTTAATATGTACAGTAGGTGACCGATCTCATGAAATGTTGACGAAACTTCCAAATTACGTTTCCGATTAGAAAGGATTACTTAAGTAGGGTTGTTATACTGATTAGCATGGAGCATAACCCTATAACACATCGGACTCTCCAGGATGTCAGCTATTGAATGCACTTCTTTTTGTCCTCCCACAGAAGCCATACTTGGTACAAAATGACTACTTAAGTAGCATGCATTTTTTCAAATGATTTTCGGTGGTCTTATAAATTCAAATATATTTTACAGAAAACATTCATACAAATATGCTTTCTTTTGCTTATTGGGTAGGACCTCACGTTGCCGTCATATTTTTTGCCCGAGGAAAGTGTATATTTCGGTTTTAAAAAGTTTTAATTATGAGATTTTAGAGACCGTGCGATGTTCATGCATGCAAGACCGCACATGCCCGTTTACTAATGCTCCACATGAAACGTACAACACAGTCAGCACCCAGTGTAAAATTGCGTGATCTCTATGTGGTATCTTCCTAAAGGCATAGAGTAATGTATGGCTTTCTTTACGCGTAAAACCTGCACCTTGTAGAATGAAATTGCGAAACGCTGATGCAATGGCAGATCAGGCTGAAAATTATTCGGAAGTTGGAAAGCTTTTTAAAACCTAAATATACACCTTTCTCGGACAAAAAATATGAAGGCAATGTGCGTTTCTACCACATGAGCAAAAGAAGGCATATTGTTATGAATGCTTTCTGTAAAATATATTTGAATTTATAAGACCACTGAAAATCATTTGGAAAAATGCATGCTACTTAAGTAGTCATTTTGTACCAAGTATGGCTTCTGTGGGAGGACAAAAAGAAGTGCATTCAATAGCTGACATCCTGGAGAGTCCGAAGTGTTATAGGGCTCTGCTCCATGCTAATCAGTATAACAACCCTACTTAAGTAATCCTTCCTAATCGGAAACGCATTTTGGAATTTTGGTCAACATTTCATGAGATCGGTCACGCACTGTAAGCTTCTTTTAGTGTGCGGCTAAGAGATCTGAGAACAAATATACGAAGGCCCAAACCAACAGACTTCTAGGGGTGCAGAAACGGCCTTTTTGCGTTATTGAATTGTCATAATTACTGATTTTCGTCTCAAATTGTCTTCAGGCAGCGACTGGTTAATAAGTCACTGATGACACACATGCAGTGGGTGACCGATCTCATGAAATGTTAGCCAAAATTCCGAAATGCATTTCTGATTAGGAAGGATAACCTAGGTGGAGCTATAATTCATACTATCATGCGGCATAATCCTGTGGTATTTCAGACTCGGCATGATGACTGCTTTTTGAATATATTTTTCCTGTAGAAAACGCACTCTTTAAAAATTGAATACTTACGTAACATACATTTTCCACATTGGTTTTTGGTGGTCGAATAAATTCAAATATATTTCCTAAAGAACGTGCACAAAATATGCCTTCTTTTACTCATTTGATAAAGAATAACGCCGTTTTTATATTTTATGCTCTAAGACGGGGTGTATTTTAATTTTAAAAAGTTTCTATTTGTAAGATTTTTAAAGATCGTGCAATTTCCTTTCATACAGCATCGTACCTCACCCTCTGTCACTCGTCCTCATGAAATGTACAACATAGTCCGCATCCATTGCAAACTTCTATCAAATCTATATGGTGTCTTTAAAAAAGCATAGAAGAATATATGATTTTCCTTACGCGGAACACATGCACCTTGTAGACTGAAATCACTAAACGCTTTTGCAACGACTGGTCAGGTTCCAAATTACTCTGGAATATGAAACATTTTTAACACCTGAATACGCTCCATCTTCTAGTGTAAAATATGAAGACGAGGTAGTTCGCTTTCAAAGGAGTGAAAGAAAGCGTTTTTTTGTCCTTTTTAACATATATTTGAATTTATACGGCCACCAAAAATCAATGTGAAGAATGCGTGCTAATTAAATAGTTAATTTTTACCGAATGCGTTTTCTTCAGGAAATAAATAAAAATATGTTTAAAAAGCAGACGTCTTGTCGAGTCCGCAATATCACGGGATCATGCCACGTGATAATATATGTAAGAGCACCACCTAAGTAATGCATTATAATTGGAAGCGCATTTTGCAATTTCGGCTGACATTTCATGAGTTAGTCCACATACTGTGAGTATGCTGGTCCGAATCCCTTGTTTGCGTTCATAAGATTTCTCGCAAATTGTCTCTACATAACCTCTCTGACGCTTTAGTTCAGTTAAAACTTGTAACTTTAGAGGATATCTCAAGGTTCATTGACTCAACTTTAAGACAAAACTCTTTCCTCCAGAATAATTGACAAAACTCTGAGAGTTGGGACTGGTGAGATCCCGTACATAGCGGAATTGGCTGGCTATTGTGAATAAACGATGTGACTCATCCGAGCAGGAACCAGGTCAGTCGCTCTACCTCAGCCATTTATTAGTAACCTGCTTAAGTGCCCAAAGAGACTGTCGTTTGCTGCTAGAATTTCGCATTTTGTCAGGGTTCAAAAAGGCCACATCAAGGATCAGCTCGTTTGGAAGGAATTTTGAGGTTATTCGGTCACCCAATTACCTGACAAACAGTCTTTCAACAATGCACTATTTTAAACTAATTAACGATCTCTATGATACTGAGAGGTCAACCATAATGAAAACACTTTCAAGCCGGACCCAAACAGCCGTGTCTCGAAGGATTTACTCCAAGTTCACACATTTTATTTCTTCGAAAACTAAAGGAAGCAGGAAATTTATTCAAGTGAGGAATCTGCAGATGCCGTCATATGCTCAACCTCATGCATCAATAGCATGTTCCAACTGCGCCTTAAAATCCCCCTAGATTGTGTGTTACATGCACATACAGTAAGTGGACAAACTTATGAAATGACAACCGAAATTCCTAAATGTGTTCTCGTTTTGAAGGGATTAGTTAAGTTGAGTTGTAAAACTAAGCACTATGCGGCGTAATTCTTTAAAATGCAGTCAATTCGGGATACTGGCTTTCGAATGAACCTCTGTCCTGCTGCATGCAAAACCCATACTCTGTAAAAAAATGCCTACTTTATTAGCGTGCATTTCGTCATTGATTCTCGATGTTCTTAAAAATTAAATCATATTTTATCTAAAATGTGCATAAAAATATTCATTTGCTTGCTCATTTGGCAGAATAATACGTCCTTTCCCTAGTGCTTGCTAGACAGAATGGTATTACTCGGTTTTCAAAAGCATTTCCAACTCTCGAGTAATTTTGAAACCAACCTGCCGTTACATTTGCATTCGGAGCTTCCAAACTACAAGCCGTATATTTTCCGCGTACGGAAAACCATACATTTCTCTACAGTATTAAGAGTAGACCATATAGATTTCATAGAATATGGCGGTGCATTTAAGCCATAATGTTGGCTTTATAAGCCGCAATGGTAAACTCAGAGACATGACGTTTTATGAACGGCCATTTCACGGTAGTAAAAATCTCACAACTGGAAGCTTTTTAAAGCCGAATAATACCCTTTGTTCGTGTATAAAACTGGAAGAATAAGTAATTGTATACTCGTCTTCTACAGTTCTACTAAGTCTATCGAAGTTCAACGGGCGAAGGATGCCTTGCCATTGCACGCCACGTCAAATTGTGTTTACGAATTTACATGTACTTGTGGATGCAAGTACATTGGGCGAACGCAAAGGCAACTGGCAGCCAGAGCAGTTGAGCACCTGCCCAAATGGCTTCTAAAGCAGGAGAACAAGACTCCACGGTCTTCCATTACAAAACATCTCCTTGATAGTGGCCATTCGGTTGACCCTAAGACGTCTTTTCGAGTATTAGTTCGAGCACGAACTACTCGGTTATTGCGCTACCTGGAGGCAGCCTATATACGGCGGGAGAAACCCGACCTATGTAAACAGTTATACCACGTGGTCAACCTCAGTTTGCCCTGATAGACCCGAGCCCCTTTTGAGTTTCGAAATCCCTCGGCATGCCTAGTTCCCCATTTTCATTCCCATGTTGCATTTTTAAGTTACCATTTTATCGATTAGTCTACGCACAGTACACGTTGACCTTGCTGTTGTACATCGATTTTCTCTGTCGAAATTCAAACCTTTTGTACCTTTCTCACTTGTTATTTCTGTTATGCAACGACCGGCAGCAGTTGAGAAGCGGTCGCGAAATTTTGTGGTGCCATTAAATTCTGCTGTCCTTGCTTGCTTCAAATTCATTCCGGGGAAATATTCATTCATAGCTAGTTTTGACTCTTAAAGCTTTTGACAGACCATCTAAGTCATGACGACCAATTTTTGGAAAACGCCATTACTTTATATTTTCAAAATATCAGATAAGATCCTAAAGCAGACATATCTTTGTACATTTTGATCAATATAGGTGCGATTTAGCATCTTTAGGTTTTTTACAAACGCATACATCGGTAATTTAATTCTCAGCTACCTGCGCTGTATCGAAAACCATAAGCAAATTTTGTTTTAAAGGCATACAATTTGGTAAGACGAATAAAACACGCTGACTGAAATCCGATGGCCAGTCTTTTGCTACTGGGACCTTCGTGGAGGAAAAACGTTTCGCTTTACGATTTATATTCCCAATATACCTGATTTCAAGCTCCGTACAATTGCAAACTGGGGTTTGGAATTACGCGAGGATAATATTTCACTGCAGATGGAGAGGTGACCAAAAATATTTGAAGACTATTTGCCAGAAAAAGTACCTGATAAGTCCTAAAGGCAAAACTGTGAATTTTCCATCTGACCTTGTTTTGGAAGTAAATACAAGAAGTGAACGGTGTTCGTCAAAATATCCTAACAAGTTACTTTTTAAATGGACCCACTTATTGGCGCAATGACGTATTTTAGCCTGGCAAAAATTCCTCCTGTGCTTTATTTGTAAGCAAGCATTTTTTCTAGTGAATAATTGTCATATTTTTGACAGCATAGGAGCATGATTCAACCGCCGTCTGAGGAAAAAGATACGCTTGCAAACTCGCCTGATGAGCGAAATTTTAAAAACTATTTTGTCATGCACAAAACGCAAGAATCGACCTGGGTAGTCTGGTGTTGTGGGAGCTGTCCGTCTTTCTGCGCTTTGGGACGCGGTTTAAAACCCTTGCAAATAGTCGCAAATAGTTCAGTTTATACTTTCAATTAAGCGTGAATTGCACGAGAATCCGTCTGACAGTCAACGCCGAATATTTCACAAATGACAATTTTTGTCTTTCTTGTTGTCAATTTTTTCTTCCACGTAGACCATATTTTTGGCAAATAATAAACGATGTGGAACGCTGAAAAATATTCACTGCCGTTTAAGGTCAACAGGAAACTCAACCGACTCGACCGCCGCTGGAAATTATACCGTGATTTGACGCAAAAAGTCTTATACTGCACATTAAATAATATAGGTTTGATGAAATTTTGATACTCGTGCTATAATTTTTATCCGCTGTCCAGACACCGACATGGAAACTTATTTAAGGCTTAAGTCCAAGTTCAGCCCGTCCAAAAGGTTAAAATCATCATTTCCTCTCTGATCAGCCACATCCAAAACAAAATAAACATTCGCTCAAATTTCTGTAAGTTTCCAGTGCAACTACATATTCATCCAATTGTTGATTACTTTTATGTTCAATTAACTATTGGTGGAAGTATGCGTTCAGAATTTTCTAAAGGTTTTCACTCTTTTATTCGTTTGCATTAGCGTACTATTTGATTGTACAATTATAATTTCAATTATGCTTACTTATTTGGCCCACATCATTGTGCTTATACCAGTTTGCCAGCGGTGTACGGCTTACAACAGCTTTTCCAGCTTACAGTAAAGCAAATGTCGCTTTTTGTTTACACGGTTTTTTGTCAACAATCTTGGAACTGGTTTGGATTTATTCGCTGCTTCATTTGGTTTCACATACATTCCCTTACAAATATTGCGTAATGTCGATAACGACACAAAAATATTTGAAAAGTATACGTGAAAAGCGGGAGCAAATTGCTATTTCATTTAAAATGTCTCCTTCTATAGGGCGAAAAAATATTAGTTTCTGAATATTCCTATGGAAACGTATTTTTTACGCCTGAATTGCAAACATGCTGGATATATATTTTGTTTCCGTGAAAATGTTTTTCCTGAAGTTATTGGAAGATCAGTAATCTCAGCAATCCATTTTACATGATGTTTGGCAAACCTCTCTGACCTATTGCTTTGATTCCGGGATTAGAATAAACGTCAAAAAATAGTTCCCATTGGTAACGCTTTTACTCCACTTCCTAACTCCAACGTCTTTCTCAAAAAGACCTTATTTTTTTTCCTTAGTATGTGCCTTAAGCATGGCTATTGTCTTTACTTAACTCAGATGCAAAGAACTCAGAGACTTCGGTGGGATGCGAATCCATGACAACAGTCAAAGTTCCAATCCACTAATCTATGAAGTCCATTCGGGAACCGTAAGTCCAATCGCATTTGGGTCAAATTACTCACCTAAACAACGCACAGAAATAACCGATTCAGATTAAGGAAGCTCACTGCCTTAGCAGGAGTTTTAAGAAAGTCAATCTAGAATTCACTGGACGGCTGCCTGGCTTATTTAATTAACTGGTATTTCAGGCCGAATTGTATAATAAATCTGAACAACTAATGTAAAAGCCGGCGGCCACGACATGGTCCAAACCCACGGCTGTCAGTGCACGGTTAGCATACCTTTCATTGCGTCCTTTAGTTTCGACCCCATTTCTTGCTTCTGGCTGATCCAAAACTCCTGGAAACCTTTTCTGCGATAGAAGAGGTGTTAGGTTTTTTGTTTCGATGACTATTCCGATGATAACGCTTGTTTATTCACAGAACGAAGATCATGGTAGGTCAGCATGCGTGCCCTCATACTGTTTCGTCAGGCAGTAGACGTGGGCTACTTACCCCCTCCCTCTACCTATACTTCCCATTTTACTGCTTTGTTGACAAATATAAGTCAGAGACAACATGTACGCAGAATTTTGATAATCAGCTGGCCTATTCTACACCGAAATCACCAGGTAACATCGAAAGTCAATGAGAAAAATGCATGCTATTTAAGTAGCCAGATTTTAAATAACATAGTTTTTACGTGCAATAGAAAATAATATCGTTTAAAGGCCAGCAACCTGAGCTAACTGCAAAAGTACCTAATTATGCTGCAGGATGTTTAGTTTTACCAGCGTTCCAAATTAATCTTTTCGAAACGAAGACATATCTCAGAATTTCGGTTGACAATTCCTGAGTTAGCTCACTTAATGTACCTTGATTTGTCGACGCCAGTAATTTATTTGACCTGACAGTGATAAACTCGGCGGCTTCAGCGGGGTTTGAATCAACAACAGTAACAGCAAGGCTGGGCTGGTAACTTGATCTAAATTTGATTAACTTAAGGGCTCCCGACGAGGCCCGGTAGCAAAGGAGGTTAGGATGCTGACATCACTGAAGCCTTTAAATTGCTGATGCGGGTTCGAATTCCACTAGAGTCATCAATTTTTTTAAAATTAAGGAAACATAGAGCATTTAAATCTGTCATAAAAATTAATTGAAGTCGGGAATTTTTCAAACAGTACTCATGAATGGTGCTTATTTATCTGCTCTACTTACACAAGGAAAACGGTGAGTTG
>CACRXP010001564.1:20126-30373 GCA_902702965.1 Spirometra erinaceieuropaei | reverse complement strand
GCTCAGACCATGACATAGTTGCTTCAATGTTGGAATTCGAGGCTGACAAAACGTCGTCCCCAAAGTATAGCTTTTTCCGCAATTTCCGATCAACTCGCTCAACCGAATTAAACGCAAATCCGACCAGCAGTGAAAAAATCTCCTGAGGAATAAAAATATAGTTGATGGTGGTTTTATGGTTTGGAGGGTTCAGGAGAAAAAAACTGCTGGCGGAAGATTTTCGACCGTCAAGAAGGGGGGGAGGAGGGAGTTGCACGGTATCTGAGATTAACGGACGTCAACTCCTTTCATGAAGTTGGGGGTAGTCAAAGAAGAGGCGTTGAGGAACAGCTGGCGAGACCGGCCATAGTGTTCAAATACCACAAACGCCAGAGGAAGAAATAAGAAGACCTCACGGTGACTGTTACGTCGTAGGTGGATATGATGTCTTCAAGAGGTGAGTGGGTTAAATGTGTGATTATATAAGAGTTTAAATAGCAAAAATAGTCCCTTTTGTAATCTACAGAACCATAAAGGATCAAGACCCGTAAGCTGGCAATGTTCTTGGTAAGACAAATGTCGGTGTTCCGCGGCTAAAATTGTCTTGGTAAAAAAGTGCTGAACGGATTCTATTTTCTTCTGCTCAGTAGCACGCATGAGGCTAAATGAAAACGAGCAGTATTCCAGACCAGGTCTAACGTACATGTTGAAGAGGCGCATTCTATTGTCCCTAGTTTTAAAGTTTCGGAGGATAAACCCGGTCGTTCTGCGTGCTTTGGAGACTATCAAGGCACAGTGTTTCGAGAGATTGAGGCTCTTGGAGTATGATATGCCCAGATCCTTAATAACCCTGGCACATTTATTGCGTGAGCTTCAATACTTAGTTGAGGTTGGCGGTCGTCGCCAACCACCATGACTGAGCACTTATGCCAAGAAAGAGAAAGGCGCCATGTGCGGCACCACTGGGCGAAAGCCTGTAGATCGCTCTTTAGGAGCTCAAGCACGATGTCACGATCTGCCAGCTTATATCGGCATACATGAAAGGCTTACCATTCTGAAATAAATCGGGTACATCATTAAAGATAAGGCAAAATAAAAGCGGGCCGAGTACACTACCCTGAATGACTCCACTCCTCACACGTGTGGGGTTGGAGATAGTATTGCAAATCTTAACTCGTTGTGTGCGAGGATATAAAATTTAAAAGTTTGCCACCTATTCCGAAAGAGGACAATTTCAACAGGAGAAGAGCATGGTCAACACGGTCAAAAGCCTTAGTGAAATCAAAATATACTGTGTAAAGTGCAAAACCATTGTACCTAGATTGGAGAACATAGTCAAAGAAAGAGAGTTGACAGGTGTCACAAGATCGAGCTTTGAGGAATCCATGCTGAGCAGCACTCAGTAGGTTCTTCACTGTTAAGTGACACATCATCTTCTCTTTGATCAATGTCTCCAAGATCTTCGAAACTGCGGGGAGGGTGTTTATTGGCCGAAAGTCATCAAATGATGTAGATTTGCCGTGCTTAGGAATAGGCAAAATGTGTGATTCCTTCCACATGGTAGGTTAGGTTTCAGCTTCAAGAGCAAGATTAAATATCTTGCATAAGAGGGATGGGAAGATCGTGTTTGCATCGGCTTTTAAAATGCTTACTGGGATACTATCAGACTCCTGGACTATAAGATTGACGAAAACGCCGAATCGCAACAGTCACATCCCACAGAGTGAAATTTATAGTTTCTAGAACTGCCCCGGTCAATGGCTGGATGTTCGGAAGCGGAGTGGTCGAGTCTTCAATGCACGTTTTGGACAGGAAATCATTAAAGCCATCAGCGGTTGACTGGGCATCAACTATGGGATTTCCGAGAGCGTCTCGGAGGATGGGATGCTGCGTCCTTCTATGAGTTCGTATTTTTCTAGAGAAAAGTTTCGAGATATTTAACGAATGGTTTTCGGTAAACTGGACATCTTCTGCTAGCTGTTTTTCTTCAGACGATCTCTTAGCTCGATCAAAAATATCAGAAATCAAGGGCAGCACAGAAACATCGTTCTGAAGATGGAAACGACGATAAAGCCTGCGCAATCTGCAACGAAAGGGTAAGGGTAGGAATAGAATAGAATAGAATAGGTTTATCGTAGCGCCCCTTGGGCACTGTCAGTCCCCTTTGAACTCAGGAAGTAAACGTAAAAATACTCGTCAATTTCAACTGCACTTTGACTTCATTAGTTTCGGGTGCCTGGTTATCCAAAAGAGCGCGAATTGAGAGTTTGTTTTAAGTTCAAAAAACCTCAGTTCTAAGGGAAAATGATAACAAATGTTTTAAAAATAACGATATGTACAATATAAAAATTGAAGTTTGCAGTTTGGTAGTTTTCGGGAGCATGAATAATATATCCTACATGGCAATTGAAGAACTTTGATATCGGCCTGACCTTGGAATTATTATCCTGTTGGGTGAATTTCGGTGTGCTCTAGTTGCTGGTTGTCAGTCTATCTGGCCAGCTGTAAAGGGGGCGGTCGCACAGTTCCTACGTGTTTTTCAGGAGGCTTACCATCGTTGTCTGGACTAAGAGCTGGAAAAGATGAATATACATCAGGAGCAGAAAGCATTCAATGGTAAGTCACAATCAAAACAGTCAAAATACTATTGAATCATGTATCATATTGTTCTTGTTAATGTGAAATTATAGGTGTAGTGGTCGACTGTTTACTATGACCTAATATAGTTCTATATATGTTTAATATGGCTTTAATATAAACATACGCACGACTAATATGCAGGGTTTTATCGAAGGGTATATTTTATTAGCTTTATAATGGATATTTAGTGTCAGATTAGTGTCAGTGCCAACATTAATAATTTTCATACGAGGGAAAAAACGAGAAATAAGCGGATCCAAAATTTCGTACAGATTTGCAGTGCAAACATTTACCTCCGAACTAAGGAAGAAATCAGTCCAGTCGTAGGAATTAAGGTGTGTTAATAATTCGGTTGAGCGAGTTGATCGGAAATTGCGGAAAAAGCTATACTTTGGGGACGACGTTTTGTCAGCCTCGAATTCCAACATTGAAGCAACTATGTCATGGTCTGAGCCGCCGAGTGGGCCTAAGGATGACACCGACGATGGCATGCAACCTCTACAGAAAATTAGGTCCAGTATGCTTGAGCATCGAGTGGGAAAATCGAAAACCTGATTCCACATCCCAACAGCTACAGCCTCAAGAAAGTCTTCGAACCTTCTTAAGCCTGAAGGCGGAGACCAGCGGACTTCGGGAAGATTAAAGTCGCCCGCAACCAATTGATACTTAAAGCTTGAGTCGGCCGCAGCATGAAATGCCTGTGAGAGTAAACGATCAAAATTGTTGTTGGCGTTGGGAGAGCAATAGACACCGCCAAAGAGTAAAGAGAACTTAATTTTTAGGGCAACCTGGAGCCAGCAGCTGCCTTCTACTGCGGAAAAATGCGGGAGGTCTAACGGCAAAAATGCATGTTCTGCCATCGAAGGTGAAAAAGGTTCGTTGGCAGAATGCAAAGAGCTGCATTAGGTGCTGCATCTTTAGCGGTCCTGTTATTTCGTCTTACCTCGCTTCAAAGCGTTTGCGTTGCACTTCGCGCGCCAAGTATGGTGGGATGGACGTGGAAACTGAGACGCCGAGGGATACCATGATTTGGTCGGGTCGAATAGTTTTTCCCCGAATGTCGGCAAGGAATTGGGAGGCCGAATTTACGGACGTCACAGTGCCCTCTAGGAGAAAATTGGGCTTTCGGGACATCCATTTGGCTAAATTGTACGTGGGGCTGCCTTTCATGGCAACGATTGGCCACAGAGGAACGTTGGGTTTGTGGATTTTTGGTTGTCTGTAGAACCTGGCCAACGCCGTGTCGGTTGGTTTTGTCTGGCACCATTCGTCAAGCGAGATTACATTGTTGTGCTAGAGTCGGCTTAAGAATCCAGTCAGCTGGCCAATCATCAGTTTGGTCTGCGAGGCGGGTGCGGACCAGTAGGACTGTTGGTCGTCCAGGAGAGCTTTTGTCTTCTCGTTGAAATTAACGCGGTTCATCACAACAGTTGCTCTTCCTTTGTCGGCCGGTAGCAATATAATATCTTTGTCTATTTTTAATATCTTCATTGCTTCTATTTCTGCGGTTGACATATTGCTAGCGTGCCTGTTCGTCATCAGGAGAGAGGTAACCTTTTGGTGAACCGTGTGTTTAGAATCTTCGCTTGCGTCAGTTCGTACTAACATTGCCTCAAGTGCGGTAATGAAGTCGTCTGGGGTGGCATCAGCAGTGTTAAAATTGGCTTCGTGGCTCAACACTCTGAGTTCCGTTTCGCTTAACTGCTTTGACGATAAGTTGTGTACCCCATTTTCGTTGGTATTGATTTCGGATTTCAAGTTGACGGAATTTTGGTCTAGATTCATGCGTTTCACTTCCTGTCTCGCTTTTGCCACGGTTTATATTGTTGGGTCCAGACACTCAGTATCTGATTCGCCGAGCAATGGCGTGCATTCCGCCCTTCTTTTTTTATGACCGTTCGGTACATGCGCGAGCGTAAGTGGTAGTCGTTGATCAGCACACTTATCGTTTGCTTCCGGAAGCCTTGTACGACGCATCGGCCCAATTCGGTATTCACTGGCGCTTTATGACGGGGGTGTCAGTCCGACGCGAACGCGCTTATGTAGAAAGCGCAGTTGTTCATAATTTGCTGCCTCTCTAGTAGAGAATGTCCACTAGCTGCGAGCTGTACGAAGAGCATCACGACCGAAATTCTCACGAATGAGGGCGTCTTACGGCGGGGTAAAAACGCACTGTAGCGAGCCCGAAGGAAGGATACAAGAAATACGGCACCTCCCGGACCAATAGACAAAGCACGGCTATCCAAATTGTTTTAATAATAATATTAATCATTAATAATTGTTTTTATTAAAAACCCGTTGGGGTCCCATCAAAGCAAGTAAAAAGTTTACATGCGCATTTTAGACGAGGTAGGAAAAATCTGTACAAAGTGCAATACATAGTTCTTGAGATTAGAAGTCCGGTAAGAAAAATGATAAGCGAGGGTTGAAAAAAATTCACATGAAAATTTAAAAATGATTGGAATAATTTTAAAGGAGAAAAAACCCTCGAAAAAAGTGGAAAAAGAAAAATGCGGGCAGGACTGGCCTGCATGAGGCGGTAGAGAATAGATTATAGTCGGACATCGTCAGGAACGAAATAAATGTCAGCTGTGTATGGAACTGTATAACGGATTTCATGAAGGGGTAAGTAAGCGGGTCGATCAGGACTGCCCGATATGTGGCCTTGAATAGGGCAAATTAGTGTCGACATAGAAAACGAGGCTCGAGGCTATTGGAACCCAGATGCGGTCCGACATTCCCATATTGTTTAGTCATTTATTCTCGGTTTATATTTCAAAAGGATTCTTTCCTGAAACATGGAAAACGTCAATTATCATTCCCGTCTTCAAATCAGGATCTCGGTCCGATGTTAATAACTATCGGGACGTGCACAAAACGCCGTCTCTTGCAAACCTTCTTGAAAGGATTATTTTGAATGAAATTCTTGACTTCTGTCTAGCTAATCTGCTTCTGAGCTCTAGTCAGCATGGATTTTTACCTGAACGATCCTGCGAAACATGCCACTTGGCTTTTCTTAATCTCTTCTCTTCGTAATGAGCGGCAGTCAGTGGTAGTTATTTACTTTAATCTGAGCAAAGCCTTTGACAAGGCGCCCAATAGACGTCTTTTAGTAAAATTGGAAGCTCTCGGCATCCGGCCGCCTCTACTCGACTTCATCAGGTCCTACCTGTCCAACCGATATCAGAAAGTCATGGTCGGTAATAGCTACTCGACACCCCACTCGATCACGAGTGGCGTACTTCAAGGCACGGTTCTGGGTCCGCTACTCTTCCTTCTGTACATCAATGATATTTCGACTGAACTCGGAAATTCGCAAACTTTTACTTATGCCGATGACCTCAAGTGTGTTTACTCATACTCTAAGGACACCGCAAATGTTTGTGTTGAAAAAATTAATGCCGATTTACTACGCTTAAGCGGATGGGGTTCGACATGGCAGATGGAGTTTTCATCATCCAAGTCTAGTTCTATGTCTTTTGGTCCTACCAAACTTCCTGGTCCCATAATTTTTCAGAATAACCCACTCTCAGAATGCCTCACCATAAAGGACCTAGGTCTAAGTTATACAAATAAGCTTGCTTTATCACCTCATGCAGATAGAATCTCTGCCAAAGCCGCGCAGATATGTGGATTCATATCGCATAATTTTTTCCTTCCGGAAATGAGGTTTAGACTTTATCAAATGTTTGTTCTTCCAGTCCTCGAATACTGCTGTCCTTTCTCCGGTTTAATGAACGCCTGCGACCGTAATAAAATCGAAAATGTTCAAAGGTTTTTCACCCGGACACTGTTCTCTGAAGCTTCATCCGATATTTCTTATACTCAGAGATGTCAGCTGACGAACATGAAGTTTTTGTGGGTTAGAAGACTCGAAGCTGGCCTTTGCTTCCTTTTTCACATCAACTCTAGCTCCAGTCTTCCGCTCATTGACACTCTCACTCCGAGAGATCGGTCTTATGCCACGCGCAACTCCTGCATGGTGATTCCGCCGCCTCTTTGTACTACATCTAAGCGCTCCCTCTCCTTTGCTTCCAAATATGCCTTCCTTTGGAATAATCTTCCGCCTGAAATTAGATTATCGCCCCAGTTACTGGTACTCAAGTCGAAATTACGCAAACATCTTACACCGGAAAGCAGAAACGCACTCATTCCCAAACATTCGGATCCTCGACTTCGAGAAGGGTCCTCCTGGGATTTAGTGGTAGATCAAGTGGTAACTCTTAATTATATCATTAGGAACCCCTGTTTTTAATTGGTTTTTAAATCCACTGCTATCACTCCTTCCCTACAGCGACAATTTTCGCAGTTTTTGATGTCATCTCCCGCATTCCGACCTCATGCGGTCTGTCGACGTTCACGGCGGAACCCTCAGTATTCACCGTCTACTAGTAGTTCGGTCGTACCTCCCCCCCTGCTCGGCTGAGCTCGAAGCGTGCTGTGGCCGATCGCATCTGGGTTCCTCTCGTCTGGCCTCTTTGACGCGAATATTCTCTTGCGGCGTATCAATCCGGCCCAGACGATCTCGATTGTGAATCCCGTATACAATACCACATGCAGGCCAGTCCTGTCTGACCCGCATACGTACCCCTCAAGGCTGAGATTCATTGCTACCCTGACGATGACCGACAACAATCCGTTATATACCGCCACCTACAGACCAGTCCTGCTCGCTTTTTTCCGTCATTATTTTTATTGAGGGTTTTTTCTCCTGTAAAATTAATCCAATCATTTTTAAATTTTTGTATAGAGTTTTTTTACCCCTCACTAATCATATTTCTCAATGGACTACTAATTCAGAAATTATGAATTGCATTTTGTAAAGTTTCGGCCTGCTTCTTCTAAAAATCAAATGTAAATTTATTTTAACTTGCTTTGATGGGACTCCGACGGGTCTTTAATAAAAAATTATTTATTTATTTATCAAAATAAATGACGACAACAGATAGATGGTCATCACGAAGAGAAGTAAGTAGATAGAGAAACGACAGATGAAATGTTTCACAAGAACCATCTGGTAAAAAAACCATGCTGGGGAGGGCTAATAACTTGATTGTCTATGCAAAATTCGGTAGTTTTTACGGCGATAATTTTTTCAAATATTTTGGCGAGGGAGGGTGTTTTATGGACTCCTCGATAGTTCAGTACGTCAGAACGACAGCCACACTTAAATACTAACATAATAATATATGTTTTCCAATAGTCAGGGAAGAAGCCATTTACGAGGAATACTGAAAAGATTTTGCTCAACAGAGGAGGAAAATCTCTTAGCGGTTTTATAAAAGTATTTGGGGTATTGTCCGTACCTACTCAGTGAGAGTAAGAAAGATGGCTTATCAGTTTTTGAATAAATTCAGGAGAAATATTAAGGATGCTAAGACAATCATCAGACAACGGAGGAATTAAAGGGATTGGATCAGTTTCAATGGCGAAATGTTTGGCAAAGAACGAATTTAACATTTCTGCTTTGCCTGACTCCTCTGTAATGAAGGCATCGCTAGTACTAAGGAAAGGCGGAATGACTTGCTGGGACTTAGCAGATGATCTTTGACGGAAGATCTGAGCAACTGATTTAGAAGCATTCACGTCATTAATAGCTAGAGACTCCCTACGCCTATCTCGCGAGAGCCTCATTTTCGAAGCTAGTTCAAATATTCCAACGATTCTAAGATGAACTGATAATGAGCTCACAGGAGGACCTTTAAACTGCTTCCGTAACTTTTTAAGTCTGTTTTTAAGAAAGTGTGGAATAGCGGTGTTATTAGCACCCGATTTGAACATCTTCCGAGGAATAAGGTCAAGAAGACCTTCTGTTACGCATTGTAATAAATTGTTGAAAAAGTTTAGATCATTATTTGAAAAAAATATTGTGCCAATCAAGAGTGCGTGTAAAGTTATTTACTAATTCCTTGTTAGCATTAGCAAAGTCAAAAATACTACGTCGTTTTGTTGGCTTTGCGGAAATGGCAACTGGAAGGCGACAATGGATTAATGCATACTCACATCATAGAAATCCATAGATAATGGGAAGGTGCCATTAGTAAAAAGTAAGTCTAAAACACTATCGTTTCTGGTCGAAGAGTGAACTAATTGAGTCAGGTTCAAATGTAAATGCAAGCGTCTTCTGTCGCTTAGGATGAGAAGTATGTGTGCCAGTCAATTTCTGGCAAATTAAAATCGCCTACGATTATCTTGATATCGAAAAAAGTTTCTGCAATTTTTTCAAAGAGTTCACAGAGTTCATTTCCGGAGGAACAAGGATTATTATATACACATCCGACTAAGGCTTTCCTATTTTGCTGAATGATTACTAAAGCAAAACATAAATTTCCAGAGGAGGAAATGTTCAAGTCATAAGGCGATTGTGCAAGTGAGGCTATCATGTAAAGAAGGCATCCACCGCCGCGTCTTTCGGCACGATCCTGGCGGTATAAACTGAGGCTATCTATATTAAGTTCCGAGTCTGAAATAAGAGAGTGAGCCCAAGATTCTGTAATGCATAATACGTCTGTGTCAAACTCGACAGCTACACTTCTAAGGTGTGCCACCTTTTGCACGACAGATCTTGCGTTGAGAGAGACAATACTGAGCGTATTCCTAATATGTAGGTTCCGCTCGTTGCTACTTATAAAAAAGGAAGAGCCGGAGGTGGAAATTTAAGCTGTTGGAACGAAGCAATTGGTGGAGGACAAAGTTGCTGCGGTCTTAAGTTTGTGGTGTAATTACTAACTATAGATGCAGCATTAGGTGGAAAAACATTTGAGGAGGACCCAACAGGAGGAAAACTATTTTGTTGGGTTGGAAAAATAAGAGGCATGAAAACAGGATTGTGGTAATTGTTAGCATAATATGAGGGGTAGTTAAGGTTATGTAGCGGACGAAATGGTTTCGGGAAACAGTTAACATCAGAAAAGGGCTTTATTATTTGAGGTGTCAGACTAGCAATGGGATTGGAAACGTTATCAGCAATGCTATATACTTGCATTTTGCAGTCTGGGGTGTAAGAGGCCTTCACAACTGTGGCGTTAAGTTGAGGATTCAGGATAGGAACAGGTAAAGATCTCCCTGAACTACCATCTAGTTTCTTGGACCTAACTACGAGGCCAGACCTAAGTGGCCAGGCGTGGGAACGGGGTGGATTCGATGTAGTTTTATTAAATAAATCACTATTCTGAGTGCTGGGATTTGGTTGTGCTTCAAGAACTGGCTCATCTTTACTGTTAAGATCAAGCTCCCTAGTAAATTTGGGAGCCGCATTTGAGCAATCCTTGCTTCGTGGGGGAGTTTTAAAGAGGTTAGTTTCAACTGTCTCTGTGATAATGTGATCAGTCGAAGAGCTAGAAAGAACTGGGGCTGCTATAGATAGTGGGGAGATTTGGTCGACACAATATGGAGAAACTGCTTTAGAGGTAAAAGGCATATGAGTAGAATTTGGGGGTGACCTTACGTTTGCAAATGGGGGCGAAACTCTTCGTTGCAGTGGAGTTTGATCTCGACTAATAAAAAGTTTCTTTCCCCTGAGATATTGAGTCGAGTGCTCCAAATGGGAGAAAATAAAATCCACTTCTATTGACGAAAAGAGCTTGACAAGAATTGGTGGATTCTTGCTCCTAGATGAAAGCCTTTTA
>CACRXP010001564.1:2863-19702 GCA_902702965.1 Spirometra erinaceieuropaei | reverse complement strand
GCTCGTCGTTCTCGCGGACGCCGCCTCCGCAGCGCCGGAAGCATCCTCGTCCGGTTGCCAACTTCCCTTCACTATTCTGTACAGAACAAATAAAACCTTCTCTCCGAATGGCGTCCCGCTTCAAATCACTTGGGATAGGGCCTGAAGTTGTGGCGTACTGAATATACACCATCACCGCTTATCCGCTACGGGGATGACGATAACTTGAACTCAGATGGTCCAGGCGATTGGAAGATCCGGTCTAAAAGGCCTTGCATATCAAAATGGACGGGGTTGGAATGAACAGGCATACGGAACATAGGATAAGCAGCACCGGTGAGAAGGAGATCTAGAGGCTCACTACGAGGGCTAACCTTTACGCTCACTCTATTTTTCCCACACCCTACCAACTGCTAACCCACACTCGGCCACGTAGACGTATGCTGTTTCGGCATTCCGTCCCCTCCCCCCCTTGCGACACGGTGAACAGCAACCGAAACCCTCTAACACCTCCAATACCGGCGCATTGCCCCTGACCTCATCCCGCATCAGTGACCGGTCGCCCGCATTCCCACCGATCTGCAATTTTCCCCTGCGTTTTCTCCACCTCCAACACAGGGAGCCCTAATGGTTCTTCCTTCCCTCTCCCCTGACCCACAGCCTACCATAACTCGATGTCCACCCCTTTCACGCATCAGCTGTCCGTTTGTCGTTGTCTGCCCTGTCGCGCCAGCCAACCTAGTCTACTCATTTCACTTTCCCCTCCGCTCATTTTCTTTGACGACGGATCGGTGCTACTGACTTGAAAATTTGCGAGTACAACACGCTATTCCGAGGAGCCTGCTATTTGTCCTTTTATCACCTCGGAATGCACACTACATGATTTATTCAGTTGTATATATGTTTAATACGGCCTTAATGTAGACTTGTGTACAATTAATATGCAGGGTTTTATCGAAAGGGATGTTATTATTAGTTCCTAAAAGGATATTTAGTGTTAGGTGACCTAACTGATGGAAATGAGAAAGGGAGGAACGGAAGCATATCACTATCTTTTATATGCTTGTCAATGATGCTGTCTTTATAAATGTGATTGTGTTTATTGATATGTTCCGGTATTATTTAGGCGGCTGGCTCACCAAAGCCCTTTTGGACCAAATTATATATCAAAGAGAGAGAGGCGTAGAGAGTCTTTAGCTATTAATGACGTGAATTCTTCTAAATCAGTTGCTCAGATCTTCCGTCAGAGATCATCTGCTAAGTCCCACCAAGTCATTCCGCCCTTGCTTAGTGCAAGTGATGCCTTCATTACAGAGGAGTCAGGCAAAGCAGAAATTTTAAATTCGTTTTTTGCCAAGCATTTCACCATTGAAACTGATCCGATCCCTTTAATTCCTTCGTCGTCTGATGCTTCTCTGAGCTTCATTAATTTTTCTCCTGAATGTATTCAAAAACTGATAAGCCATCTTCCTAACTCTCACTCAGTAGGTACGGACAACATCCCAAACTCTTTGATAAAACAGCTAAGAGATTTTCCTCCTCTGCTTAGCAAAATCTTTTCCGTATTTCTCGTAAATGGCTTCTTCCCTGAATATTGGAAAACTTATATTATTATTCCAGTATTTAAGTCTGGCTGTCGTTCTGACGTACAGAACTATCGAGGTGTCCATAAAACACCCTCTCTCGCCAAAATCGTCGAAAAAAATATCGCCGTAGAAATTACCGTATTTTGCATAGCCAATCAAGTTATTAGCCCTTCTCAGCATGGTTTTTTACCAGATCGCTCTTGTGAAACATGTCATCTGTCGTTTCTCGATCTACTTACCTCTCTTCGTAATGATCACCTATCTGTTGTCGTAATTTATTTTGATCTCAGTAAAGCCTTTGATAAAGTGCCACATAAAAGACTCTTGGTTAAATTGGAAGCTATGGGAATTCGCAGTCCACTAATAGACTTTCTCAGGTCATACCTGTCTAATCGTAAACAAAAGGTTTTGGTGGGATCTTCACTTTCCAGTGTAAGTCCTATTGTGAGCGGTGTCCTACAAGGTACCGTTTTAGGTCCTCTTTTGTTCTTGCTTTACATAAATGATATTTCAGCCGCAGTTAAACATTCTCAATCATTTATTTATGCCGATGATCTCAAATGTGTATATTCTTTCAAAAAATCTACGAGCCTTCAATGCCTGGAGCAAATCCATGCTGACTTGCTTGCTCTCTCAGCTTGGAGCTCAAAATGGCTAATGGAATTCTCTCCATCTAAATGTCGTTATATGTGTTTTGGACCTGATAGGCTACCCCAACCTGTGGTCTTTCAAGGAACACCTATGATTGAATGTACCACCATCAAGGATTTAGGTTTAAGCTACACTAGTAATCTTGATCTCTCGCCGCACGCTGACAGAATTACAGCCAAAGCTGCCCAGATTTGTGGCTTTATTTCTTACAATTTCTATCTTCCTGAAATTAAATTAAGGCTCTATCGTATGTTTGTACTTCCAATTCTCGAGTATTGTTACCCATTCTTTGGTTTGATGAATGAAGCCAGTCGTTTAAAAATTGAAAATGTGCAAAGACGTTTTTCAAAAAAACTTTTGGATAGGGAACATCCTAATATCTCCTACTCAGATAGATGTCAGCTAATTAACCTAAAATTTTTATGGGTTCGAAGACTAGAAGCGGGCCTCTGTCTCCTCTTTCGCATTAATCATAGTTCAAATTTTCCTCCAATTTCAACACTTACCCCTAGTAGTCGCCCATACAATCTTCGCAACTCGTCTCTAATTATACCTCTTCCAGTGTCCTCCACCACTAAGCGCTCCCTTTTTTTCGCTTCCAGATATACTTTCCTCTGGAATAACCTTCCAATAAATATAAGATCTTCAGAAAATCAACACACCTTTAAGAGAAGGCGACGCCTCTATCTGCATACTGACTCGATTAAACTTTTATTTTCCTCATCCTTCCCAGACAACTTTTTCTATGACACTGAGAAAGGGCCACCGGGAATTTAGTATGCCGCTATTAAATTTCCGTATCTGTTCACGTTTCCTTCCTTTATGAGTAGTCTCGCTACCTAAGATCCCTCACCAGAAATGTTAATTATTCCAATTTTTTAGTTCATGCATCGTGCCCTCACAGAATGCGCGCCATCGACGCTCTTGGCGAAACCTTCTGTATTCGCCATATACTAGTAGTTTGGTCGCATCTCCCTTCCCCCATCCTCGGTTGGACTCGGATGAATGTAACCGACCGCATCTGGGTTCCTATCGCCTCGGGACTGATCTTCATGATGCCCTCACTGAATGCGCTCCATCGATGCTCTTGGCGAAGCCTTCTATATTGCCATATACTAGTAATCTGGTCGCATCTCCTTTGCCCTATCCTCGGATGGACTCTGATGAATGTAACAGACCGCATCTGGGTTCTTGTCGCCTCGAGACTGGTTGTCATCGTGCCCTTACAGAATGCGCTCCTTCGGCGGTCTGGACAAAGCCTTCTATATTCGCCATATACTAGTAGTCTGGTCGCATCTCCCCCCATGCTCGGATGGACTCGGTTGAATGATACTGACCGCATCTGGGTTCCTATCAGCTCGAGACTGGTTTTAAATTTCGATACTTATTTTTCTTATTCAAGGCGATACAGGCCAGTCCTGACCGACCCGCCTACGTACCATTTTATGAAACCCGTTGCTCAATGCCATATACAGCTGACATTTATTTCGGCCATGTTGATGTCGGACTATATTCCATTTTGTACCGCCACATGCAGGCCAGTCCTCCCTGTTTTTTTCTGATGTTATTTTTCTGAGGGTTTTTTTTTCTCCTGTTAAATTACTACAATCATTTTTAAATTTTGCTTTGGAGTTTTTTTTTCACCCCTCGTTTTTTCATTTTTTTTCATTTTCATTTTGCTTAACGGACTTATAATCTCAAAAACTATGCATTGCACTTTGTGCAGATTTTGTCTACATCGTCTAAAATTTGCATGTAAATTTATTTTTACTTGCTTTGATGGGACCCCGACGGGTCTTTAATAAAAATAATTGAATTGAATTGAATTGAAGTAATCCTTCATATAGAATTCGGTCAAAAAGGACAATTAATTGACCTGAAAAATATCCAGTATTATTCAGAAATAAATGCGCACCGTTATATGAAAGGAATTTCTTAGTTTATACTTTAAACTCGATTAGGGTTCGACTTTTCTGGATAAAACTTGGAAGAGCATTTCAGATAGTCACATATCTTATAGAGTAGAAATTTGACCATTGGAACCTTGTTAATTTGGGGATCCTTAAAATATCTTCGTTATTTTAGGTGTTTCTGGTGGCGTTTTGGTTTGTTAGTAAATTCATTTTGAAAATATCTCGATCATGGGTGACCTTAAATAAGAAGTTTAGTCCACTTTGGAGTCTTCTGGTCCAGAGAAGTCGAAGACCGTATTTATGATATAGTTCTAAGTATGAACTCTGCGTACCATCACTTCTGGGCAATGATCTGGTAAAACTTGTCAGACTGCCTTCTTATTTCTTTCGACCGTCTGAGCGCATTATACCGAAGAAATTTGAGCAATAATCTAAGAGACGTAAAACGTACATTTTCAAAAGTTGTATTTTTAGTGCATTTAAGGGTAAATTTTACGTATGAATCCACACAGGCGAGTGGCTTTTGGTGATATTTGCTGGACGTGGGTAGATAAATCAAGTGTATTTGTATAGCTGATACCTTAATATTCTACCGATCGGGCCTCCCTTATTTCATTATCCTCGAATAATATGGGGGAAGTTTTTGTGTGCCAAAGTTCAGGAGATGACATTTTTCGGGTGAAAAGGGCATCTGCCACTGACTACTCCATTCGCTGAGTTTTTTGAGATCGGTTTCAATTGTTCTGTGAATATTGGCTACTGTATTTTCGTTATATGCATATGCAAGTTTCAGGTCGTCCGCATATAAAAGCGTCTTAGCTGAGACTCATATGCATTATAAGTCGTGAATATATATGAGGAATAGGAGGGGCCTAGAATAATGGCTTGAAGTACTCCACTGGTAATAGGGGATGGTTTTGACACTTCTTTTCGAATTTGCACCACTTGATATCGGTTCTGAAGATAGGATTTTAAAAAATGAAGAGTGGAAGGCCTAATTCTATGACGTTTTAGCTTTAGCAGTAGTCTTTTATCGGGAACTTAGTCAATGACCTTTTTAGATCGAAGTATATTGAAATTACTGTGCTTCCATCATCTCTATTGCTGGAAACGAATTCCAAAAAAGTAAGGTGGCAGGACTAACACGACATTTTAGGTAAAAATGCCTGTTGGGAGGGCAGAAATAGGTTCGTTTTTACGATATAGTCTAACAATTGGCTGTGGACTATTTTCCCGAGGATTTTAGCTATTGCCGGTGTTCGGTGAAGACCACGATGTTTTTGGATATGAGGTAGGTGGCAGCTTTTAAAGATAGGTGCAATGGTCTAGTATTTCCACATATCCGGAAAAATTGCACTTGACTGCAATAGGGTGAACAACATAGATAGGAATATTGGAACATATGCTTCAGACTGCATGGCGGGATTTTGTCCGTCCCATAGGAGCTGGCGTTGGATAGTTGTTTAAGGGCTACTTTAACGATTTCTTCACTAAGGACGCGTTCTGTCATCTCAGTCGGTTGGAATGTCACTCCCTTCTTGACTGTGTAGTTAGCTGAGAAGTATTTGATGAATAAGTTTGCTATTTGTTATAGCTTGTCCTGATTCATCAAAAATAGTTCGTGGTCCTGACTGTCTTTGATTATTCATTTGTTTGTGAAACACCTGAGCTGTTCTTTCAGGGGATTCTAATGCCCGATATTCTGCTGCTATGGTCTTTTTTGTTTCCGTTTTTGTAATTAGGTCGCGAATTTGACTTATTCGTCGGGGGGTGGGTAATTAACTTACAAAGGGGTTGTGTAGCAGATTTTCCAGTTTAGTTGAAAGGAAGTGTGGGATTAATGCTTTCGTATACGGGAGTCTTTCTTCTATCAAGGTATCTCGAATTATAATACGACAGAGTATAATAGACAAAATGCTTCCATAGGGGATGTTGTTAGAAGATATGGGGTCCAGTCTAATGACCTCATACAGATGTTCGTGGAATCCTTGTCAAGTTTTTTTGAGTTCAGGCGGCTGTTACTAAAGTCAAGTGCTAGTTTTGCATTTTAGGGGAGTGTTAATATTATGTCTTTGTGGTCACGTTCAAAGGTTACGCAGTTGTAGTGCGTATGGAGGGGCCAGATGTCCTTGGTGAAAATAAGGTCAAGTATACTGTTTCCTTGGGTGGGTTTGTCAAATATTTGTGTCCAGTTATTAGAGGTAATTAAAGATAACTATTCTTCTTGCCTGGTAGTCATAGTTGCAGTTAAACAATTAAAGGCTTAAAAATAGCTGAAATAGAAGAGAGGCGAGTTAGACATGAGGTCGAACTCCAACGGGCTATTTTTGATGCCGAGAGATGGGCCGAGCTGGCTATGATGGAGGTAAAAACCGATGAAAAGATGTCCGATGACGACCGTCAACCTGCGGTTTCCGTTGCGCATGTCTCGGGATAAGCAATTCCTTTCAAATAACAATACACGTTTATTTTTGAATAAAATACGACATTTTTCAAGTCAATTCTATGATATATAATTTGGTCCGAAAGGGCTCTGATGATACCAGCCGCTTGTATAACACCGGAACATAGCACTAAAAACAATCAAATATATGAAAGATAGCATCATTGACAAACATACAACGAATAGTGATATTCTTTCTTTCCTCCCTTTACAGTTTCTATCGGCTATATAACCTGACACTAAATATCCCTTAAGGAGCTAATAATAACATCCCTTTCGACAAAACTCTACATAATAGTTGTAAGTAAGTCTATATTAAAGTCATATGAAACATATATACAACTATATTAGATCATAGTAAACAGTTGACCATTACTTCTATAGTGTCATATTCACAAAATCAATATGAAACATGATTCAATATTATTTTGACAGCTTTGATTGTCACTTACCATTGAATGTTTCTCACTCCTGATATATATTCATCTTTTCCAGTCCTTAGTCCAGACAATTATGGCAAGCCTCCAGAAAAACACGAAGGAAATGTGTGACCGCCCCTTTGCAGCTGGCCAGATAGACTGACAAGCACCAACTAGAACACACCAAAATTTACCCAACTGGAAAATACTTTCAAGGTCGGGTCGATATCAAAGTTCTTCAATTGCCATGAAGGACATATTATTCATGCCCACCCATAAACTACCAAACTGCACACTTCACTTTTTATGTTGTACATATCGTTTTTTCTTAAAACTTTTGTGATTATTTTTCCTTGGAACTCAGGCTTGTTTTAACTTAAGGGAGACTGACAGTGCCCAAGGGACGCTATACTAAAATTATTCTATTCAATTTGAAACAATGCACATTGGGTGAAATTTCTCCTGATGAGAGTAATCATTGTCAACGTGAGAATCTTGATATGCCAAAAGAGAGTGCTAGGAATATGTCAGATGCCAGCTTAGGACTGCCCAAGGTTGAATTGTCCTGGTTTGACGGGTATCCAGTTCATTATTGGAAGTTCATACGACAGTTTGAAGTGTACATGAAGAACAAAGTGGAAGATGCTGGACAGAGGCTGATGTACCTGATTCACTATTGCAGAGGTGATGCGAGAGCGGCCATTGAAGAGGGCGTCATGCTCCGCTCACCGATGGCTTATTCAAGAGCACGGGAAATATTGAGCACCTTATTTGGCCAGCCACATGCAGTAGCTAATGCTCTTTTGGATGGTGCCTTTATAGAGGCGCACCAAATTAACCAGATCGCAAAGGCACTTTCAGATTTGTGCCTTAAAGTGAAAATTTGTGAAATACCGCTCACGCAAATGAACCATGTGTCTGGCCTACAATCGCTGAACGTCCAAGAACGAATAGCGCACTGTTTATCATTATTTATGCAGATTCAATGGGCTGAACTAAACCTGCAAAATCATCGAACACTAAAGTTGGAAAAGCCAGGGTGACCCTCAGAAGATCTGTTAGAAACTACAAGGACTCGCCGGTATTTTTGGAAACCAATGCTGTTACTCCACTTCATCAAAAGGCTAACTCATCTGGAAAGTGCCCTAACCAATCCGTTTATGGAAAAGGACACGATAAGCCTTCGTGCAGTACATTGCAACAGGGTAATGATTGTAAGAGCTCCACTGCCGGAGCAAGTACGTCACATGAAAATCCATGCCCTAAACTCCCTTTGCCGGTCGGAAATCACTCAAATGTCGAAGTGCCAACAGCCCACGGGAATATAACAGTAGCATTATATCGTCCTAGCGCGGACGGGACAGTAATAAGCTCTTCCATAAATCATAAGCAAAATATTGTCATAAGGGGCACCCCAGAGTCCACGTCCTGCATTCCGAAGGAGCGAGTAACGCACGACCTAGACCTTCTTCATCAGTACGCCAGTGCCGTCCTGCAGGATGGGGAAATATTCACCGTTAAAAAAGCTTTCCGACTAGGCAGGGCGGACCCCAATCGTGACCTAAAAACATACCCAAGACCCCTGAAAGTTATTTTGGAAAACGAAGCCCAAGCAGCGCTTTTGTTAGAAAGTAGAACGATCTTACACAACTCGCACAAGAAAGTGTTTTTTCAACCAGACTACGAACCGAGGGAAAGACTGAAACTGAGAGAACTGAGATCAGAATTGAAGGAGAGAATTGGCAGAGGAGAAAAAGGGCTGAAGATCAAAAATGGACAAATAGTCCAAACAAAGGGGTCTTTCCTGTGGTCAGAACCCGTCACAATGAAGGCGGAGCCTCTTCAACGAATCAGTCATTGAAGGTTATATCCGCAAATGTGCAAAGCCTCTTCAACAAACTAGACGAACTAAGAGACTTAATTGATGAGATAAAGCCAGACATTATGACATTCACAGAAACGTGGCTTACTGAAGATATCGCAGATTCAGAAATATCACTTAGAGGATAAGAGCAATTCAGGAGAGATAGACTAAGCCGAGGAGTCATAATTTATGTCACTTGCAAGCTAAGCGCTATGGCTGATGTGCATAGAGCGGTACGAGATGTGGAACTGCTAAGCGTTACCATATCTACTAAGAATGTCCGATCATCGACGCTTTCGGTGGTGTACCATTCACCTAACCATACTTCTGACCAAGATCCCATGCTCATATCCGAACTGTACCAAGTTAGCGAGAAGAAGGATGTCCTTATCGTCGGGGATTTTAACGCTCCTGGCATTGATTGGCTAGCGTGGACTGCACAAGGACCGCAAGACAGCTTTAATCACAAACTACTACAATGGACAACGGACAAACTTCTCTGCCAGGATGTTACCTCTGGAACACGGGTCAGGGAAGGACAGCGGTCGAACTGCCTTGATCTTATTTTTACCCAAGGGGAGGAAAATGTGTTAGACCTGCAGGACCGACAGCCATTAGGGTCAAGCGACCACATCACGCTCTACTTCGAGTACTCACTGTTTTCCAAACCCGTCCAACCCGAGAGGTGGGAGAGAAACATTTGAAAAGGGGACTATTCTCTCATGAGGAGAGAATCGGCAGCTATTTCATGGGAGACTGAACTGCATGGTCGAGCAAAGGACAACTGGAATACTTTCAGTTCCTTACTGAAAGAGATTGTTTAGTCTAATTGTCCTCTCAGAAGGAAGACAATCACAAACCGCCCAAAATGGATAAACTCGGACTTGGAGGCCTCTTTCAGAAAAAGGAATCGTCTGTGGAGACGCTACAGGCTAACTGGCTCCGAAGAACACTGGCAGGAATATAAGCGGCTACGAAACGTCTGTAAAGATGAGGCCTCAATGCTGCAAAAGAAGTTTGAACTGAACATACTCCGAAATTCGTTGGAACATCCGAAAATTCTATATGGATATATACGAAAGACTAAAAGGACTCATGAGCTGATCCCTGCCCTTAGGTCTGCAGATGGAAAAGTGGAGATTGATGACCAGGTTAAAGCGTCCCTCCTTTCCGACTTCTTTCAGTCCGTCTTCACCCGAGAACCTAGTTCTATATTTGCCCATCCATCCATTCGCCAACCAACCTCTCCTCCCAGTACCCTTCCCCCCTCCTATCCCCTCCCTACCCTCTTTAATCGAGGAACCACTCTTTTCACCGACCATAGTTAGGGCCGAGCTACTCCGGCTGAAACCTGCCAAATCGCCTGGACCAGATATAATTCCTGCACTAGCACTTCGTGAACTTGCTAATGAACTGTGTAAACCCTTATCCGCAATATTTCAAAGGTCATTTGAAGACGGCGAGCTCCCGGAAGAATGGAAGTGCGCACTCATTACTCCGATCCATAAAAGAGGCTCAAGACTTGACTGCAGAAATTATCGTCCTGTCAGTCTTACTTGCATCGCGTGTAAAATAATGGAACGCATTATCAAAAGACACTTGATGAAATACCTGGAACATAACAAAATATTGTGTGATGCCCAACACGGCTTTCGTCCAGGACGCTCCTGCCTAACGAGTGTTCTTTACTCACACGAGAAATGGACACGAGCTACTGGTAAAGGTTTTCCAGTAGATGTCATATTTTTTACTTCAAGAAGGCCTTTGACAGTGTCCCACACAGGCTTCTTTTACAGAAGATCTTGGATGTTGAGATTTAAGGAAGAATGTTAAAGTGGATCAGGAGTTTTCTGTCCTCCAGACTACAAGGAGTCTTGGAGGATATTATTTTAAGTGGTTTTTCTGTGAGCCCCAACGATTTTAGTGCCTGTTTTTTGGTTGAAATTTCCTTATATACAGGCCTCTTCTTTCAGAACTGCCTGCTGCCATCTCCTTTTGAGTTCTGCTAGTCTATGCCCGTTGTTCACTAATCGCACACTGCAATTCTCATTTTGTGCATCCGATTTCGCTCTAACTGTTGTAATTTATTTTTACATCGTTAGGCCCTAGCTGAAATTCAGTCAACTTGTCTGCCAGAAGTTTTCTTAATCACAAATTGCCTCGAGACAAGATGAGACCAAAAGCCACTGGTCGGCGTAAGCTCTCGGCTTCTGTAAGTAAGCATGGCCTAACTAAACGTAAGTCAGAAACTTTACCTAAATGTAAGTCAGATGATATTTTTTGTCAGTCGTCACCCGTTGTAATTGGTCGGCAGCTTAATCTGTCTGCACTTGACCACTGCAATGACTTTATGCTAAAGTTTGGCACTTTGCTGACAATTCTCGGATATTTATTCGACGGGAACATCTCCGATATTCCCTCTGAAGAATGTAGGCGTCTCGACTCACTTGTTCACCTGATCGCCAGTGAATCTAGTGATAGACAGAAGCGTTCCTACAACCTTCTGCTAAAAAATGTTCCTCGATCTGCTCGGCCAATTGATGTTGCGACCAATTTCCTGTATTTATGTGGTTTCAACTACAAAATAGCGGATGCCAAACGCCTGTCCTCCCGTAGCAAAAATCTACCCATCTTAGTCAAATTATTTTCATCAATCGTGATTGCCACAATCTTTACCCATTGAGAGCGTGTCACTGCGTATCTAGAAAAGGCAAAATTTTTCCTTTGTCATGATCTTACTCCTATGGAGCGTAGAATCGGGTCTCTATTCTCACAAAAACCCGCTGCTTCTCAATCTTATGCTCCCCAACTCGGTCATAATACAAGTGGCCGTAAGGATTCAGCTTGTCCTACTCCTACGACATCTGGCTCCCTCCTTCCTCTTTCTCAAACATCTCCATCTCACTCAAGCCACTTGACGCATTTGCCTGCCCCTAAACTTGCAGCAGCAGCAGCAGCAGCCCCATTTGTCGTTTCGTATCCACCTGATAGTCCCGCTGAAACACATGAAAATCCGTCTACATCAGCTAGACCGATAATTTCTCCTGTCCAACTGGGTGCTGTAAGGTCTACAGTTAAGTCAACCGTGGCTTGGCGTCAGAACGGTGAGACTCGAAAATTGAATCAGACTCCGACCAAAAGATATGTAGTACAGTTCCATTTTGGGGTACGACGCCTTCTCTTAGATCCAACAAGTCTGTTCAGCTCAGCACGTCTACAAAACCCGCAGCTCCAATTATTATCCCCTAATAATTCTCTGTCCTGCGTACCGGTTACTTATCAAAGCCCTACTATATATCCAGCAAATAATTCATACACGAATTGCCCTAAATCACTTATGCCCCAACCTATTTCTGGCTTCCCACCACTTAAGGTCAATTGCTCTCAGGTACGTCAACCTATCTCCTTGGACTTCCAACCTGGACCTGGTTTCCCACCATTTCATTCTTTTCGTGGCCTACCCTCACCCACTATCCCCTACTTTCCTTCTAGCCTCCCTCCTCCTCCCCTTCCTCCACTATTTAACTACCAACAAGTCTATCCATGTTCTAACATCCCTAGCATTCCAATGTTTGAAAACTATATCCCCACATCATTCAGGTCTCATACTCAGCCTCCCCTTGCTGACTCCCCGTACGTCAATAACTCTAGACTAACTGGTTATTATTCTCCAGTTGTCATTGATTCATAGCTTACATATCCGCCTCCAATTTTTTTTCAAATACCATCGAAAATAGCATTGCCGTTCGAAACACATTAGATATTATATTATTGAATGCCAGGTCAGTTATAAACAAGATGGCCCAAATCAGAGCCATTGCTCTGGAAATTACGCCTGATATTATATGTGTAACAGAATCTTGGACCCATTCTCTAATTCCTGACTCTGCCCTACTCATAGATGACTTCGATTTTTACCGCCAAGACCGCACGACTAGGCGTGGGGGTGGTTGTCTTCTTTATATTAAATCCTACCTAAAGCACTCTCCCTATTACTTGGATGCTTCCTCATTCACGGGAAACTTCGGCTTTTCATCTGATATTCTTTCGCCGCAAAGAAAGGCAATTATTGGCTGTATCTACAATCCCCTAAATTCTTTAGCCAGTGATGATTCTCAACTCTGTGAAATCATTAAATTAATTTCGGAAGCTGCTTTCGATGTTAAATAATCAGTCGTGGAGACGAAGTCCCTGCGGCTTTTCACGAAACATTTGGATGATTGTTTGTGTCCCCTGTTTTTACTCGACAATCTGAACCTGAGCTAACTACCTCGTGATCTCCGGGAATGCTTTGCTTGAAACACTGCTACTCGAATGAATCCAGTATTGTATTAATATCGATTATTTTCATTGCTAATGTACAGTTGAATCTAACGAGCTGACATGTAGTCAGAAGAATTTTCAAAGGCCTTGACTATTATCCCTACTAAAAAACTGAAAAAAGAAGCAAGATCCTCCGAGACGTGATCTTTAGGCCTGGCTAAATTCGATTCAGCCAAGCCCTGAGCCACCAGACACTGTTGGTGGTCCCGGTAGCCTTTATTTTGTCTTTCTGGTGGACTATCTGTATAAGGACGAGGACGATTTACGGGATTCACAAATGGACGTAAACATTTGCTCCCAGCTAACTGTCCCGACAACTCGTCAGGTCTTGTTGTTATTAAAACTGTTGTTATGGCGTTTACCCATCCCCCCTACCCGCGCGTTCCTGTATTCGCATTCAAGCATGTACCTATATCCAAAGTTCGTATGTACTGATATCTGTTTCGGTTGCCGATATAACGTATCGGTCTTTTTATTGACTGAAAAGCCTTGCTAATCTCTTCCAATTCCTTCTCACCCTTGCAACTAAAGTACTCCTAGTGCTGCCATTTCTGACATTTTTTGCAAATATGTCTCTTTTAACGCTGATGACGAATTTTTTCCTTTTCTTCTTTTAAATACTTTTAATGTAAACAACGTTTCCTGAATGTCTTGTTATCTTCAAAACCGTGTTCTTAAATGTACCATTGAGGTTACAAACTTTACGGTTGATATATTCGGCTGTTGAATTCGAAGTAGAAAACGCAGTGGCTGTCGTGATATTAAGTCTACAGTCCTCGGACAAAACAAACGTTTATTCGATCTGAGTTTTTTTTAGAATAATCTGACTTTGGAGCCAACCAGAAGGTGCGTGAGGAAAGCCGAAGGCACGGACGACGTCTCCAATTTCAAGCCTGTAGAAATGGGCAGAAGTAGGAGAGTGAGATATGTGTCCCATAACTGTGCCATATTTTTGTAGTTATATCTGCAGGCCAACGTCCAACTCGGACGATGATGAAGAGGGCATATATCGACGAGGGCGATCTGAATAAAGACTGGGTCATTGACCAACGCCAGCATTAATTCTCCAGCAAGCTCCTTTATTTCAAATAACTTGTAGGCCAAGCAATGTCGACAGCACATAGCTACCGCGGAGACGGCCAACCCAGCCTACATCAGTGGCCTCTCAGTAAACATAATTTATTATCCCTCTGTTTAGGTCTGCAGACGACAAAGCGCACAAACTACCTCAACAAATTACTGTACTGAGATACACTGCAAAACTGAATACCTCCGGTAAGGCCATTCACAATGTCACTGACAACCACTTTGGAAAAAAGTACACTACACTCCGATTGTCCCCTCCATGCTGCCATCTCTGGTACGTCTATTTTATTTAGTGACTTCCACAGACGCCACTCGATTACATCCAACACTCAGTAACTGGTCAACCGAGACACTTCTTAAAAGCACCGTTGACTGGTCCCACGGAGAAACAGACAGGCATAGCAGAAGATCTAAACCCCGGAAGGCCGCCTAGAAAGTCACTCGATTACTTTGATTTATTCTTGCGATTCATCAACTACCTCGACGTTTGCCCCAAGGTAATTAAGCTTCCAACTTTACTATTTATAAGGTTTATGTAAACAACTTCATATGCGTGTTTGCTGTCTAAATTTTGGGCTACTTCATTTGCATGAATATTGTTTGTTTTAGCTTTGAAACCAGATACCTTCTTTGTTTCCAGAAGATCGCCATGCTAAATACTTCGTACACATGGTTATTATTGTAATTTTTGGTCACCGAATTAATATGACAGTTTTCTTCTAAACTTGCAAACCAATTTTCTCCGTTCGCAACAGGAACCTGCCGTGGCGACCGTTAGGGATACCACTAACGAGTCATTACTTAGGACATACAATATATGTCATGTTCAAAGTTCACAATTTCCCTCATAAACAATTTCCTTGCCTAACTTCAATGAACCCACATACGTTGTGATATTGGTCGCTGCGTCGACAATTATTTGCTTGTGTAATTAATCCGGTGATGTGGGGAAACCTAGGTTGGGCGTAACTGGGGTCGATTTGTTATAATAAGTGGTGGCACGGTATCTAGTGGACGTCCGACGATAAATTCGGTATCGAAACAGGGAACCAGAAAGCAGTGAAAAGACAAGCCTCCCTCCACATTTTTCGATTGAGGGGGCCAACGATGCCACATATGTCCATGCCATGCCATAGCCCAACCTCGTGACCCAGACCAGCTCAACCGTAGTCACTTCTAACCCAGTCGGGCCACGGTGGGACAGTTTGGGCTAGGCTTAGAAGGGTCCGTTGGGGAAGGTCGTATATATCAAACGACAAGGCTGGTACCTAAGCGGAAAATACGGCATAAAAATGTCCATCCGCAGCACCATTACGGGTGACTCTGTAGATGCCAGTCAGTATTTTAAGCAATCTGCAAAGTGTCAGAGAGGGATTCTAAGTTTCTGATCCAGAGGATACTTGTGACGGCCGATGCGGCTATCCAGGTTTTTACTTTCAGGAATCCCCCAAGCTCTTCTAACCCGAATTAAGCCCAGCAGGTTCGTTCTCACATTCCGTCAAATATCGTAATTAACGACGAAATGTTGGAATAACTCGACGCTACACTCCCCGCCCATTTATCTCATTTCTATGCCAAACTATAATAATACCTATCTTGACACTTGCGCACACCAGAAACCTCCCCACCACGACTTCTGCTGATTAACTGTTTTTACTTTCTACGCCCTTATTATAGAGACGTGCAATTAAATAACTAACTAAATAACTATGTATGTTCGCTTTCGGCTTTCTGTGTTTATCCGCACTACCGAGGTTATATAAGTCTGTGTGCTCATCCAACTTGGGTGTTTGTCAGATGGGTGTTCGCATAAAGTTCGTTGGCAAAGGCATCGATGGGGATGAGGAAATTCATATTTGGGACCGACCATCGAATTCACACCCTTTAGAACTGAGTGATCTATCGGCAGTGGCTGTCGAATTATTTGGTTATTCGCCAGGGTCAAAACTCGCGTTTACATGGTTTGGTAAGTGTGTGCACAGTTCGACTTGCTTATTTCAATACTCCTGTTTCCAAGTTTCTCCCTTACTTAGAGACCTTGACACGTCGTTCTGGCTTTTGCCTATACACTTTGGCTGGGGCTTTAAGGAATCCTTCGGGCACTACTGCCGTCAAAATCTCCGTCTGGAGCTTCATTTGACGTCTTCTGGCCCAAATGGGTGGCTTACGGTCATTTCTGTAACAGTCCTGTAAAGTTGTTATTGACTTGGCAGTTCCAGCCTTTTATGTTTCTGCATCCCGTAGCCGACTGCTGTCTCGGATTAGGATACGGGAGTGTGCACACCCTTAAGGAGTCCGGTACTCGGGTCGTAACTGCGACTGAAGTCAGATGTTCCAAAGCAGCTCTCTTGAAAGTTTAGATTCTCAGTGGTCTCTTGCCTCATGTATTGCAAAAACTGCCTCTATGTGTATTATCAATTTGCCTCATGCTAATTGCATGCGTCGACACTACGCCTCGTGGCTTAACTCTTGCTTATCAGCACATTCTTAGATCCGAGAATGTGCAAATAAGTCCGATATCTAACCTGACTTCGAAGTCAGGCTAGATATCGGGCACTTGTTTTATGCGTAGTCT
>CACRXP010001563.1:25246-40441 GCA_902702965.1 Spirometra erinaceieuropaei | reverse complement strand
TATTTCTGTTAGGTTTAGTCAACAAAACAAATTCTTGCACCACGAATGAAGCTGCCCTATTCACGTGTTAACTGATTGTAAAAGGGATTTAGTAGAAGCCGGCCATGTCGCGCAACGGACCGGCACAAATGCACGCATCACTAGCGGATGCATCTACACAAATAGACAAGTACACATATGCAATCGCGCAGCAGTTCCTGCTGTGACACTAGCATGATGGGTTTTGCCTTAGGCAACTCCCTGGAAGGTCAAATAGCCAGTACGCCTATGTTGTGCAGGCGGAAAACTCTGGGGCCCACGCCCTTGAGTGCGGATAATTTGTCAAAGTAAGCCGGAAGCGGGGCTTTTACGAAGAGGCATGACGCAGGGTGCAGCAATTCGCGGGCATACTTGTAGACTTCTAAATTTAAACCTACATAGGGTATGCAGGCGTAGACACTCAAAAGGGAAACATATGCGCATGTAAAAGAACAATATTAGCGTGCCCTCTCCCCCCTTGCAGGGACAAGGGAGTAGAGCGTCAGACGATTTAGTCGGGCAGCTGGAGTGGGGGTTAGAGGAGCCAATAAACTAGCGGATATGTCTGCCTTAAAATCCATACGACTGCAACCAGGATCGTGAGAAAATTAAAAACCCAAAGTATACAAAACTGATGATTAGAATTACCTAGAGATAGTACAGAACTCCAGATCCATAGATTATGCCAAGCATTTTGAGCTAAATTTTAAGGATATTTTAGGAATTTTACTGATGGAAAACAGAAGCCACTGACTCTTTATCAGAATACTTTGAAGCGTAGTTATAACAAATTAATTCCTTCAATGGATCACGGCCTCCACACCCTTTCATTCTTATCTTCGACTTCTTTGTTTATGTGCTTTCTTTGGATCGCACTTGGAAGACATCTACAAGCGAATTTATGGAGGCAAAACACATTGTTAAATTGTAATAGAAACTGGAGGCAAGGCCTCGACTTCACAAGCAAATTTTATGGGTCCTCTTGATAAGTAGGAGCAACAAACTTCTTACGTTGGCGTCACAAAAACTGAAGGCGAAAATTAAATTTTTTAATTCATTGTTGAAAAAACGGCAGCAGTAGGTTGAGGGACCCCAATTAACAGTCGGTAGGCTGCGGATCGTGCCATGCGGGAATGGTAGTAATGGGGGAGTTTTACGGGCGGGACAGCACGCGGGGCAGTCAGCTGAGGGAATGCAGGAAAGCATAGAAGACGGCCGGTAGCAAAAACGATACTTTCGAGTAAAATGATGAATGTATGTAGGTATGGTATCCAAACGGATACTCCATGGCGTTTCATTTTGAAGGAGTGCCTGACCATAGTAAAAATGAACCTAGTATATGGCAGACTTTTCTGTTATCCCTTAGTTCATGCTCATTTGACCTCCGTTTTTTGATTCTCTGCTCTTGGGCACAACTTCCAGTCATCAATATTTAATTAGATTTCTCAAGTGCATACATCAATACAAAGTCCACAGTCTATCGACAGCCCATTTGATTCCTTCTTCCCGCCATTGCCTTGAAAAATTTCAACCATATTTTCTCCCAAAAGTTTCGTCCTCTTTAGCCGAGATAGACGAATATCAAGAACAAGGTTTGCTGATTCATGTACTAAGTGATTTGGTTACGATAAGGACCGAGTTGCTGGCCTCCAGGATACTACAGTACAGCAGCTCCCGCAAACGGCGATCTCTGACAGTTTATCTGGTGCGGTTGATCAACCGTATTTTGTTTCAACGAAAAATGATGGATCACAAACTACCGAGATATCCTGACGGAGCGTTTCGAGTCAAGTTTTGAGGTGACCCCATCTTCATTGCCTTCCGTGGGGCGTCAACGTTGGGTGTAGGGCAGTAGAATTAAACTCATGAGACTGGTGATCAAGAATGCGATCAATCTAATCAAGTTAACTTTCCCAAGTGATCTAGAAAGTTCTTGCTATGCACCTGGCGCTGCCTGCCGCTCCTGCCAAGCCGCAGATGCCTTCTACTGATAGAAATTTGCCGCGCATGCCTGTCGGCTCTTGTTACCGTCCTTTATGCGCGGACTCAATCGGAGTCATCCCTTACACTGCTGATTTAGGGCATCGCAGTCGACATAAATCCCTGCTGGTATGCCGAATGAGTAGTAAGTTGCAAGCCCCAGTGTAAGAGTCCCACTCACCTCAACTTTTTCGTCAGATTATGGACATCGACTACTTATACAAGTGTTTATCGCTCGTAACTACCACACCTACCGTGTACGCACGTATTAACTGCAACATTATTTTAGACGCACTGTCAATTTCTCAATTGGTATCATTTGAGAGCTCCTGGATGGGACTACTTGGTTCTAGTGCTTGAGTAGTGTGGAAAAATGCCGAAATATACAGTGGATGCATATTACACGTTCAAAAGTTAAATCATTTTGTTAAATCTTTCTAACTATGAAGTTCGAACTGCCGTACGATCGCTGTCTCTTAGTAGAGCTCTGTCCTCAGCGAGCAAGAAGAATGTCCGATATGTGCGACTTTATAGATAGGAAAACAAGTCATGCGGCTATCGATAGGCATGAGAAGTTCAAAATCGTGTTCAATATCGTATGCTGAAGGTTTGATATCTGATCCCTTCAGCTGAAGTAGTTTTCTCTTCTTCCTCTAAAAAACTTTATGATAAGAGCTTAGTAGTACTCCTGAATTTGGGCAAATCTAACCATGCACCGTTTAATAAACAGAACATTACTTACGAAGTTTTATACGAAAACGTACATACAGTAGATGTGCTAACTCATAAAATGTCAACGGAAATTCCGAAGTGCGTTTTCGTTTCGAAAAGATAAATTAAGTAGTGTTGTAAAACTATTCATGATGCAGCATAAATCGATAATAATTCAGTTACCTCAGGGTGTGGGCTTTCGAATGAACTTATTTTCGGCTGTATGCAAGATCTATACTCTGCAAAAAATGACTACTTAGGTAGCATGCAATTTTTTCATTGATTTTCGATGCCCTTGAAAATTCAATTATACTTCATGGAAAATGCATAGAAATATTCATTCTTTTACTTATTCGGTAGAAAATCACGTCTTCTTCCAATTTCATACTCAAAAGAAGAGTATAAGCCGGTTTTAAAAAAGTTTATAATTATGAGATTTTTAAATACCGTGGAATGGCCATTCATAAAACGTCATGTATCTGCATTTACGAATACGGCTTTTAAAGTTGAAAATATTGCTCAAATCCACTGCTTAATTTTATGAACCTCATATAGTCTCCTCTTAACACCGTAGAGAAATGTATGGTTTTCCGTACACGGAAAATATACAGCTTGTAGTTTTGAAACCTTGAATGCAAAAGTAACAGCAGGTCGGGTTTAAGATTATTCGGGAATTAGAAAAGTTTTTCAAAACCGAATTTTTCCCTTCTTTTGCGTACGAAATTGGAAGAAGACGTGACTTTCTACCGAATAAGTAAAAGAATGAATATTTAATGCATGTTTTCCATGAAATATAATTGAATTTTCAAGGGCATCGAAAATCAATGAGAAAATTGCATGCTAATTAAGTAGTCATTTTTTGCAGAGTATAGATCTTGCATGCAGCCGACAATAGGTTTTCTCGAAAACCGACACCCTGAGATAACTGGATCATTATATATTTATGCTGCATCATGATTAATTTTACAACACTACTTAATTTATCTTTTCGAAACGAAAACGCACTTCGGAATTTCCGTTGACATTTCATGAGTTAGCACATCTACTGTAACTCAGCGCGTAAACTTAGTGCATTTGGATTATTAGAAACTGCCTTGTAGACTCAAACGGTGCCTGGGGCTCCGGATACTTCAAAATACATTTTTATTACCAACGAATAGGTTTTTTGCGTCGAAGCCAGGCCTATAATTAGAAAACAAAAACTTCCATACTTCTGGATTAAGTATTCGTTATCTGTGAACATGGATCTACAGAGCTGGATCCTCTCGCCACGTCTTGATTAGTATTGTTGGAGGAGGGTCACAAAAAAGTTAAGATCTGATTTTTTTGCTCTGTTATAGGTAACCGTCTTGAAGTGACTATTATCTGTGATTTTCCCTCCTAGTAGTGTTTGCCTGCAGCCTTTTGCCCATGAGGTGTTTATCAGCTAACTTTTTCACACTTTGTACGGACTCTCTCGATGCCTCATTCCTCCGTGGTCTGCTAAACGCCTTTGGATGCGGTGACTTGGAAAGTCTCATATAAACTGAAAACGCGGCCTGTGGGTGGAATTAGAGTGCATTGCTCCTATGCCAGCGTGGTATGCAATTCAGATCCTACTGGTACCAACACTCAATGTCCAGATCTATTCCGTGGCCAAGCCGGCGTCTTTTGTGATACAGTTTCAAGATAATGAACTCAACCGTGACAAGGGGCAATTAGGAAAGGGTGCGGAGAGGGTGTGATTGATGTTATTTGGCTTTATTGGGGCTAAGAATGGATTAGACGGAAAAATGCTGTTCCAAATTAGATCCAATGAGTGACCGATTGCTTAAAGGTCCGCTCCCTGGGCGACGTTCTCAACTCGTCTACGCGAACGTCCCTTGGATTGCAAGCAATGGGATGGTGGATGGTACGATTGAAAAGAGCATGCACCATCCAATTTTCCACATCGAAGTGGGTCACACTCAGAGTACTCGAACTTTCATCGGTAAGACAAGCCAAATGAAATGAAAATGAACTTTAGTCAGCTGTCATTTCGGATTTGTGTTTCAGTCAGTCATCAAAGGTTGAAACATGCAGTGACAGAAACACACAGTGCATTCAGCATTTAACATGTGCAGCTGCTTCGTGTCTGTGGCTGCAAAAATAATACAGACATCAATGATATTACCGTCACAATGTTATGGTCACCCATACATTTAACCTAGAAGTTTGTGAGCGGAGCAATAACCGGTCCATCGGTGAGACTCAAATGGCTGCTGACCGAACCTTCATTAAAGTAATTTTGAATTCGCGCTATGATGATTTTGAAAACAGGACTCTCGGCGTCTTCCGTACGGGTACTTACACTGGCAAGGTAGATACCCAGAGCAGAAAAAGCCAGGATCGGAGAACAGTGGCTCAAGCAGCCTGAAGCCCATGTTTTGTCAGCGCCTACAGGGCTTTCCATTCCATCGAAATCGATGATTTGACATAATCATACCAAGTAATTCCCGAATTTTCAGTCGGTTTCATTTGTCTTCAAGTCCAATGCTTGCACGAATAGTTCTTTTTAAATTAATCTCCCTCTTTTCCTGACGCACATCTATGCTTGCAACTGCACCAGATATTATCAAGGATTTTTGATGTCGAATGTCTTCTGAGACGTGGTTTTGTGGCGGTCAAGGATGTGAGATCAACTTAAACCACGCACAATAAGTCTGTTTCGTCTAATACCAGAAGTCAGGGAGCTGCGAGGACTAGTTTATTCCGTACACAGGGCAGGTTGCCCTAAGTTGGCTGTTTGCTTGCAACAGAGATAAGCGTTCTTTCACGGAGAGCGTCAGTCGCGGTTTGTAGTTTAAGCGAGGGTGAAAGTCTGTGTCAGTAGGTGGGGTGACTGGCTGAGTGCTGGTCATGAGATTGGACGGATTAGCGGAGGATTAGGGGGACGCATAATCACAGGGGCTCACGGGTATCAAGTAAGGTCGTCCGACGCGCATGAGGTGATAAAAGTTTGTGAGGGCAGCCGGGAGTCACTGCAGCTGGACAGGAGGGGCCCCAGTTCTAGCCGGCGGGGGTGGTCGAGTGTCAGCGGCCTGGCAACGATTGTCGCGGCCATCGACCGACAAAACGCAGTCGGAGAAAAGGGGGACTGGAGAGGCTGCTGTAGTTTCCTCATGAATAGGCCGACAAAATTTTTGGATCCCTGTGATTCAGTCTCTTTATAGTTTTCTGGGGTGTCGTCCACTTACGCTTACCCGTTCGATCAACAGGATGAGACAACACATTCTATTTGTACAAGACAGAAGCCCTTGTTCGGGTTCAACGACCGTTTTATGTCGTGAGTTGTCTCAGTCAAGTTTTGCCTTATTGGAGTTAATCAGCAGAGAAAATAACTTTCCCAAGCTCAACCAAGAGATTAATTAGTAGGATGAATGGTGCGTTGATGAATAGTACCTCGAGTGGTGGCATTGTTGAGTTAGACGGGAAGTCGCCATGGCGAAAACTGCTAATAATTGTAACAATGTCCCAGTCACTCGGATGTCACCACTGACAATGAGCGCTCTGTTATAAACATTCCAAATTTTATCATATAAGCAGCCATTACATCAGCCGTGAACGAATGATGTTCAGTCGGTCGCTTAAGCGTGAGTTACAATAAGCGGGTAGCAAACTTGAACACGCATCCCACAAAGCTGCACTCGATGTGCGTCTCTTCACTTATCTGCCAATTTGCAAATGACAAGTTAGACATAAGGACATATCAAGATCCCAGTTTCGAGTTATCCGTTCATGTTGGGGTACTTCGATGGATATACGAAGCCCCTATTAATTCATGTCACATGAGTCCGTGGTCGAGAATTGCGCTTTGGAGGGGTCCGTTGGATGCTTGAGAAAGATTAACAGATTAACACTAAGCAGCGGTTTTCTGGCTCTTATAATAACATCATTATCCTGGCAAATTTGCGTCAAAGATCACGTGCTGATGCATCTTAAGTTTGTAAAGGGAAGCTATGGGTCATACCTTGCAAGCCGCAGTGTTAATCGAACGATTTACTTAAATTGAATACCAGTCCCCGAGCACACCCTGATTATGTATCATAATCAACTTTTTGGGTTAGAGTTATGTTCAGTCTTGTTGACAGACAGGTATGAGGAAATATGAAAACTAAATTTGCTTCTGAGACACCCAATGTCAGTTTTATGAAAGGGGAGCAGGTGTCCATTCATGCGGGATTACTACATGACATTCGCGTTCCTCTTTATTCAAAACTGAGGCTGCTTGTTGTAATACTGCCATGAACGTCTTAACGCTGGCAGGCTTCTACAGCCAGGGGAAGAGATGAAAGAAGCCTAGAAAATTAATATATAAAAATAGCACACTCAACAAAGTGGAATTCGTATGCCAGGACCGCGTAAAAACAATCGCTAACAAACCCCCCGGGAATTAAGAACTACTGTTCGCACACACTATCGATAATTTGGGGTTGGGGGTCCAATCATACACCGATCGTCCGCATAGCCACTTAAGAAATTACACTTTTTTGTACTAAAACAGAATAATATTCGCAGAAGGCCTGCGGAGCGTTTCGGCGAACATTTGAAAACGTCATTTTGCAAGTTCTGCACAAGTTGTATTGAAATAAGTCTGTACGTCTAAGATCGGTCCTCGATTGGTTCGCTTCAGACTGAGGAGTTGGATATATTACTGGATCATTTAGAGGTCGTCAGTAACGTTTATCCTTGTCCTTCTGAGGTCATCTGGTTCACTGTGGCTTTCCACCCAAATGAACTGATAAGACTTGATCTGGCGGCTTATTGATGGGAGTTGGGTCAAACAGTAACCGAGTATCCCTTCGAAGTAATTGGAGAACACCCTGAACTGCAGTCAAACGCGACTTGATAGGAACGCTCAGGACTGATAGGTTCAGTCATAGTTAGCCAGAAATGGCCATTCCGGTCTCCCTTGTCTTTGTCGGTATCATCTCATCTATGTCTACTACTAGTCGCTGTGCGACTGCCTGCGAGGGTTTAAGTATGAGCCCCAAGGCACAACGGAACGAGCATGTTCCGTAACCTGATCGGCGAGCGCCCACTGTCATAAATAGTTACATGTATTTGCTGATAAAATGGTACGCCACTGACGCATATGTTTAGGGGCGGTTTTCAAGCTCCGACTACGACAATATACAGTGCGCGACCGATCTCATGAAATGTTGGCCGAAATTCTGAAATGCGTTTTTGACTAGGAAGGATTACTTAGGTGGGGTTGTAATGTTGCTTATCAAACAGCAAAATTCCATAGTATTATAGAGTTGCCAGGATGTCGGCTTTTGGATACACTTCTTTTTGACCTCCCATAAAAGCCACACTTGGTAAAAATGACTACTTAATTAGCATGCATTTTTCACATTGATTTTCGATGGTTACATAAATTCAAATATTTCTTATGGAAAACAAGCACAAAATAGGCATTCTTTTATTCTTTTGGTGGAAATTAACATTGTCCTTACATTTTATACCAGAAAAAGATGCATATTCAGGTTTTAAAAAAGTTTCCACTTATGAGATTTTTAAGACCATGCGATGTCCGTACATACAGCGTGGCACATCTCCGTTTACCAGTGTCCTTCGTAAAACGTACAAAATAGTTCACCTCCACTGCATAATTTCATGAACTTTAAATGGTATCTTCTTAAAGACATGGAGGAATATGTAATTTTTCTTGTGCGGAAAGTATGCAGCTTGCAGACCGAAATTGCTAAATTGTAATGCAACGCCTCATCTGATCCAAAATTATTGGGGAATAGGCAAACCTTTTCAGACCCTAAATATGCGTTTTATTCGGGTATAAAATGTAAAGACAATTTTACTTTCCACCAAAAGAGTAAAAGAAAGCATATTTTGTAATTGTTTTCCATAAGAAATATGTGAATTTATATGACCATCGAAAATCAACGTGAAAAATGCATGCTAATTTAGTAGTCATTTTTACCAACTATGGCTTTTGTCGGAGGTCGAAAAGAAGCGTATCCGAAAGCCGACATCCTGGCAAATCTGAAATACTATGGAATTTTGTTGTTTGATAAGAAACATTACAATTCGACCTAAATAATCCTTCCCAATCGAAAACGCATTTCAGAATTTCGGCCAGCATTTCATGAGATCGGTCACGCACTGTATTCAGATGTAAAGAGCTATCATTTGATCGAAACACATGTCTGGCGCTTGCATTCGGTATGGAACGGCGCCGAAAGAATTTCCTTCGAACGTATTCACGTAGTTGAATGTGAGTGGTATGCAACAAGAGAGTAATCAAATCCGCAGACTATTCGTATAACTCAGGAAACGTCATAAGCGTTAGCGAAAACATGTCTGTAATAAGGATTATATGACCTTGGTAACATGCTCTATAGGTCGTAATCTCACCGGGGCATCGCGCGCGATGCACAGTCGACACAACGATCTGTCCTACACCTCTGGACTAGACACAGGCCGCGAAACACGCAGGCTCACGGTAGCGTGCGGATACGAAAATGTGGCAAATCCCTTATCCGTCCGCAAAAAGAGGGCTGTGTCGAATTCGCACTGCAGTCCAGAAGAACAGCCAAACCTTCTTTATAAACTTTAAAGAAGAAGAATATATTTTCAGACCTTTAAGGTACAGATTACAAAACGTCAAATAATTTTGATGACTCTAAACCTTAACCCATGTAAATAACTAATGTGAATTAAATGCCAGTAGAGGGCTCCTGACACATCCCAGCCCAAGTTTTAAAGTCAAAAATCATCAACAGCTAGGAGTTAGGGTAGACTACTGCGGGTAAGTATCCAGAGCTTAATGTAATGTCCGAGCAGGAAGCAGAAGAGTCCCAAAAGGCACGGAAGGGATTTCGGAATGAGGCGCTGAATGCACAGAACGGTTATCATTGAGATGGGGACAACTTCGCGTCCAGCCTAAGTGAGAAATACCGACTGAGTGGTGAGAGACCGCCCGCTAAGGCTACTGACCGTCCTTAAGGCGTATCTTAGTCATCCGAGGGAGGCATGTTGGTCGGCAAAGACGAGAGGATTAAAAGGTGAAGAAAAGTGCCGCGGCCACTATCAGAGGACATTGCGGTATGCCCTTACACATGTAAATGAATTTTAAGCCGTGCCTACAAGGACGCTGACGCCGAGTTCAGTGCTTACTTTTGCTTTTAACATCAGTCAGTCGATGGCCGAGTCTTAATCAGTTTCACTATGCTTCTTGGGCAAAAACCTAAATAAGAAACCGTCGAAAAAGACGGGTGGATCACGAAGGCAGGTAGTACTAATAAAACTAACGTTGGAATGGGGAGTTCCACTTGTACAGACATGAGCCAAATTGGCGTCGTTTGTCGACGGATATACGGTCACAAACGTCAGTGGTGACGGCGTTGTTCTGTACGGACACCATATGACGAGCGTTTCGGCTATTGCATAGAACCAGTGTGCAACCAAAAAAGCACTGAAGGTGGTCATTAACACGAGCCTCACTTCGCTCCATTCCTGAACTTTCACGCATTTGTTGTTGCTGACGAAACCACCGTCTACAATTAATATGCGGCTCTCTTAACAGAATTACCGAGAGTGAGACAGTGACCCGGATCCTATTCAACAGCCTGCTACTTCGTGAGAAGTCGGGGATCTACTAGTATTTGGCATATGAAAGGACACACATTTTAATTACCAATAACAGGACTTCTGTCAAGAATAGCTCTCCTTTTAATATCAAAACATTCCTTAAAAACTCAGCATTTTTAAGATACTCCAAGAGTTCAACTTTTGGGTATGGGGCTTAAGTCCGAAAAACGTTGTTACCTTGAAAGAAAATTGACAACACTGACCGGGTCGCCAATTTCATGTTTTTCGTGGTCAGTTAGACGAGGTCTAGGATTTGTTCTTTTTTAAAGTTAATATTAATACGAGGTTGAATGAGTCCTCGGGTATGAAATTAGGCATGAAATGCTTAAAAATTGTAAAATTTGCATGAAAGGCCAATGGTTCTGAATTGAAGCAGGTATTGGTCTCAAAAGACGATATACGGATGGCCCTGTTGTTTAGTATTTGGTCCTTTTGGTCGAGTTTAACAAAAAGTATGACACCTTGCCACCAGTTAAAGGAGTCATTTTTAAGTCCTTGCCCACTCACATTCGACAACCTCTAGGTTTTAAGGAGATTTTCCGGCGACGATCCACTTTAGGTGGAGGCAGTGACACGTGTTTTGATCTAGTTATAGCTTTACTCTAGTGCCCATCATGTTGTGATCGGATATGAAACCCGACTTTATGCATGTAAGCTGACAGCGTACCATTCTACCACTGAATAAATCTGACTCTGACCGAAACTGTCACTACTAGAAGCTCATGCCTAGTCTTATTTTTAGTTTGTCACTACACGAGCAGCTTTTTACGATTACCCCAGACGTTTTTCTTCCCGGCTGTTTGTGCAGCTTCTACTAGGCATTCAGCAGCCGGCGGGCCTGACCGTTTTAAGCCCGCCATCTCCAATACGACAAGCCGTTTTCCCCTTTTAGCTCTCCTAAGGATCCGTCTGTTTTCCTTTGAAGTCTTTTACGTACACGAGGTACAGTCGCATAGACCATAGCATTGTATCCCATTTTGCCACATTTTGTCAGTCAAATCGATTAGTTCACTTTGACCTATTTGTAAAAAACTCCGCCCCTCGGTGGGATTCGAAGCCATGACAGCAAGGGCAGGCCTTAGTTCAGCCAACGCTCTAACCCTCTGAGCAATGAGACACCGTGTTTTCACTGTTGGGTTGAAGCGAATTATTTGAAATCTGCTATAACACCTATGAAATAAATTAGTATAATAAACCAAGCTTTGATTAAGCATATTTTATATTTATCGATCCTTCCTAGATCGCCTGCAAAGCAGAAAGTACAGTCCTATAACGGAATCATCGATCTTGTAAAGGTGTTCGTCTGCGCGACTCCGGAGGAGTTGTGGTTTACTGTACGAACAAACTACGATTACTCAATCGTGCGCTTTAGGTGGATAGCGTGCGATCGTTATTTTCAGCACTGGCAGGAAAGATTTAAAGATTCGCATCTTACTTTCTGAGAGATCTGGTTGATTTAATATACTCTCAGCACAAGTACTAGCCAGAGTTATGGGACATATGCCTTCGTTTCGACTAGTACTCTGCACGGTTAATGGTATATCAATCAACATTTGTATACTTCAGACTGGATGTTGGTAAAATGGGAGTATTGCTTGATTAGCCCGCTGGATCTGATGAATTTCAGCTCGAAAATTCATAGTTAACTTCAACTCTAGCTTGGGAAATTTTGCGCGGATGAATGTGCTCCGAGTTTGCACACAGATTTTTGGAGAAATTAAAAGACTTACCTATAAGTAGCCTATCAACAATAATGACAGAAGAACATTTTCGATCCTGTCGGGTTAACGTTAATTGTCTTAGTCTTTTTTGCTTCTTAAACTGTAATTTGATAAACTTCTATAAGTAATTACCTTGTGCTCATTATACGTTCGGGTTGAAGTTCAGGCACTAATGGTCGATATCGGCTTTTGATTCCACTAAATGAACTGGCACTTTCTGTACATAGTAGACGTTAGTAAGTGAACTGTTACCATCTAAGCGGCAAAAATGATTTACTTATTCTTAGGTAGGCTAAAAACCAGCCTAAAAGACTTGGATAAAAGCGCCTAGAGTTGACGTCTAGAAAAGAAATACGCGGCTGTAACAAAAACGATTTTGACTTCTGATTACAGCAACGTGGTTTTATTTTGGAATGGAAACAGACAACTGCGCATACTTTGAAAAAAAGAGTCTAGTAGGAGAACCAAACGAACTGCTAAACTCAGAAGCTGACATAATGACTATGCTTCACCAAATGCTGTTTCACCTTTTCTGCTGGAACGTTAATGCAGTAAAATATATCCCTTGTCTGCCAAACCCCATGAAACACTGATCGATATTTTTCAATAAAAGTTCGTATGAAAAAGGTTATAGATGAGACTGCAAAATCTAATAGCGTGAAACGTATTACACAATTGTTTCCTACATGATGGCAGTTATCGTTTGAGTTCACAGTTTTCCAGCCCTCTTACTAAATAAACCACCATTTAGGTAAAGTATTGTTTCAAACTCGTTTTCTGTACCTTTGTGAAGTCTTTCGCAATTGATAAAACTGAAGGATTTACTTGAACCGCTGTTTTGTATTTTGGGGAGGATGTATGTTTCTTAAATAGGTGGATTAACGGGCAGTGTTACATAGCTCGCATTTCCTTTTTTTGAGGTTTATCAAATTACATGCTGGTTGTTTTGATGTCAACTTCTCATAATTCCACATACTTCTACAAAGAGGCGTTCTGGAGCTCAACGATTATTGTAACCTAAACCGAGCATGTTCTTTGAATTTAGGACAGCGCCAATAATCCTAAGGATAACTGATTATGAAAAAACTTTTCGCGGTATCTTGATGTTTCTTACTATTTCAGACCTTCTCAAAACCAAAAAGCATTTCTAACGCACACTAAATCATAATACAGGCGCAATCGCTGCCGAATTATGTACATCACAAGTGTCGTCTTTCAATCTTGCACGTAAAGAATGGCTAACTTCTTGCAGTTAGTGGGGCTCAACAAAAAGACCGTCTACTTACTATGAGCAATCACGTTTTTGAGCCATCAATAGAAATGTTAAAATATCGCGCTAATTAGAAGGGGCTACTTAGACGAGGTTTCAGCACTCACTAGCATGAAGTTTAATCAAGAATTAATTTATATATGCCGGGATTATTACTCGCATTGAGTATCTTCCCAGGCACTGGTGGGGCTCTTATATTCAGTATATTATTTCTTGTGTCATATGACTGTTTTCATAGATATTCGGTCTTTTTTATATATTCAAACATATTTGATAGAGGATATGTGCACAGTTAACCTTTGCTTTAATCCTTTCTTATATTTATAAGCATTTTATGGCTCTGTCTTTGCATCCGAGGTTAAGGTTTTAGAACTAAATGTGCCCAATTCCCAATTAAATAGACTCACACATTCCTCTATGCTAATTGAATGTCATCAAACCTCCCTAAACTTTGGCGCAATGTATGAAACACATTTTATATGCCAGAGGGAACGCTATCAAAAATGTAGTTACGAGGATACCCAAATAAAGATCTCACAATTTCAAAAAACGCTTTAGAACGAAAATACACTATTTTCAAGCAATAAACTTTAAGGCCAAAACTGCGGCGGAAACCAAAATATCGCATCTATAAACATTAGATATCGGTTAGAAATCGTATTCTTTTAATAGTTACTTCCGTAGATATGATTTTAGGTGGCCGTAAAGACGCTCATTTAGAGGCTAACATTTCGGCATGAATTACATATCTTGGGATCCTGGCGAAAGTCAGTCAGTCCGCGTTATTAATCCTTCGCAGTCAGAATCGCGCCCTGGTATTTCAGCTAGATCTTCAAGAGTTTGATCACTTAATGTAAGCAGTTACTTATACGTGTGCATTGCACGAAAAATTCTGGTAGTACTTTCATGCAAGTGGTAATATACAGCCATGCGGGAATTGGGATGCGCTTTTATTTTCCACTATTTAATTTCATTAGCTCCCTTTATATTTTACAATTCAAAAGTCAGGCATCAAAACCGATATAGGTTGTATGAGTATTGGCTTGTACCTTAAAAAGTGAAATCTGTGCGATCTTAAATTTTTTATGGTTATTGCGCCTTTCTAACTTACAGGGACCGCACAAAACCCCAATAAATGTGTCCGAGAACCCAGAAGTGGGTACAAACTGACTACCAAAGGTTTTATTTTTGCAACTTTGAATAAGCATAGTTAAACGTTTTAAAATAAGTCCTAATCACGGGACATGGCTTAAAAATCCAGGTTTCATACTTACTTCCCATTATGCTTAGGGGTTGGGCTGTTTCGCGCACTTAAGCCTGCCATGTATTTAGGGTTTGCTCACTTTGGCCAAGAATACATGTTTTTCTTATCGTTTTTCGTTGAAAAATGTTTTACCATTATTTCAGCCACGGCCATTACCTTGTGCATCTGCGTAGTATAGGTGTCTCAAATTATAATCGAATTACATTTTCATTTTCTCCTATTCGTATTTTAGGAGAGAGTGGTACCTTTTGTATTCTAAACTTCTGCTGGAAACAACGACTTTCGAAATTTTGTACTGATGGAACAGAGTAAACTGCAACTCCTTTCATGAAGGATAACCCTCTGCAAAAGTATAAAGTATCTGAAATCACCTTGCCAGTATGCCGACTTTCCAAATTTAGTTATTAAAATGACCCACAATAGGGTAAATAGAGGCGTCCTGTGGGTTGTCATACTTTTTGAGGGCAGGAATAAAGAAGTCAAAAAATAGCAAGTTTGTAAGACTGTGACACACACTTTCGGATCTTTATCCCAGTTAACCACTTACAGATGGAGTCGGTGAAATCTTCACTGTCTTCATTCGAAAATACTTCTGCCCTATA